>CAUYON010062634.1:0-33587 GCA_963573935.1 Arctocebus calabarensis | reverse complement strand
TGTCTGATAGGGGATGGCTGGCCCAGCAGTCATCTAACTTACTCGCAATACTTTGCACCAGGGTGCTTTGCTCCATGATAAAAGTACTAGAGGTGACTCTGAAGATCATTAATGCTCCACTTTCTCATCTTCTTTGAAGGGAACAAGTTGCTGAGTGCTAGGGTTGTTGTATTCTCTCCACTGCAGCAAAATCAGTATGCCCGTTCAAGAGATGCAGCTTCTCCCCCCCGCCACCCCAGTCATTCCCTATTTACATTCAGATGTGTTGTTTGGAACAGTATTGCAAGAAGGTTAAGGACACTTTCATAAAATGTACAGACTCCAATTATGTACTCTACTTTGGCTTACCTGGGCTGCAGTAGGAGGGCTCAGTGAGTTGTTCAGTCATTCATTATCCTTATGATCCAGGGTCATGTCAATCCACCAAGAGAATTAACTAGAATTAAGTCTGAGTACAGTACCTGCCCTTTTGGTCAGGCACCTTGAAGGCGTACCAACTAAATCATGCTGGAGTTGCCAATCTCCGCCGCTTTAACCTTCCTCAGGGTGTCCAGAAACCTCAAGCTGTCTCCCTGTGTCCCCAAAGGGAAGTTTCTGGGCAGATCCAGCCTGGCAGAGATGCCTGAAGTCCTCTCTCCCCTGTCCCACCGTGCCCAGCTGCAAGGGAGCTGTTACTCGTCCACCATCTTGCTCCACCCCCATGTCATATATTTTTAAAAGCACAAGGCAGAGATTTCAAAATCCGACACATGTTTCTCACCTGGCATTATGACTGCATTAAAAATGGTAGCTCTCAGTCTGATCTGAAATAAATTCAGTAGTCAGATCATCTGCATTATAATCCCAGTTACCCCATGAAAATGCCGTCCTGTCAACTTCAATCTGTACAAAACTTCCTCCTTCCAGCTGAGTGTCTTCTCTAGAGAAGGTCATGACTTTCTTTAATGTATCACCATGATTCAGTCTGAAAATTAGCATCATGTTAATTGGTGGATATACTTCGTTTCCTTTTCTAAGGGAAAAGGCAGAATTAATGTGTTGCTACATGGTGAATGCATAGCTGGACAACAGCTATTATTTCCTTGATTGCTGATGACAAATATTGTAGCAATTCCTGATATACTAATTTTTCAAACCACTATTTATTTATTTTTTATTTTTTTGACTTTTTTTCTTTTTTATTAAACCATAGCTGTGTACATTAGTGCAATCATGGGGTACAATGGGCTGGTTTCATATACAATCTGAAATATCATCATCAAACTGGTTAACATAGCCTTCATAGCATTTTCTTAGTTATTGTGTAAAGACCTTTATATTCTGCATTTAGTAAGTTTCCCCTGTACCCTTCTAAGATGCTGGATCAAACCACTATTTAAATAATCAATATTTTAAAAACAGAAATCTAAATATTTCATTACTTAGAAATCTTCTTTTTTAATTGTTATAATGTTCATTAGTTTTAGGTTTCATTAGTTCTGAAATAGATAACACTTTTTGATAAATGGGATTTTTTTTTTCTATTGAGTCTCACCATCAAACAAGTACAAAATATTGCTTGACATATACTGAATGATCTGTAAAGGCAGAATATTCTAAAAGAGTGAGAGAGGGTGTGATTTACCTCTTTTTTTGTTCAACATTTTTGTTGAAATCGAATTCTGATAAGAGAAAGCCTCGACATTCAAAGCATTTTAATGGCAGCCAATTGCTCCACACTGTATATTTTTGGTTGTATTTAAAAATTATAACTGGTTATAATCTCATTAATTGTCTTTCAGTTCAGTTGTGCTCATCTGGGCTATTTTGATTTTTGTATACATAGTATACATTATTAATGATGAATGTGAAACACTCATCTCACTAAAAGATCTTGCTTTTTGAATTCCACTGCCGTTGAATGTGTTAAGTGTGTATTGCAGTTAAAATAGGAAAGAAAACCACTATTTTTGATGCCATTCTTCTGGAATAATCCCATTAATTCATCCCAATGCCTGCTACCCACTTCTAGACATAGCTATTGTTGAAGATACACAGACATTTTGGAAAAAATTAAATCTCAGTGAGCGGCAGAAAATTTAGTATCTATTTAGAGCAGATTAGCAGATGACAAGGAAAACCTCGACATTCAAAGCATGGGTATTGGTACTCTGTGACTGATTATGGATCATGTTATTTTTAGGAAATTTTCCTGATAATTTTCCTCATTCATCACTAAGATAAGCAAGAATATAGACAAAATTCAGTTTCTATGTCTGAGGTTAGGTCTAATGTATATTAAGGTTTGATCTAGAAGGATTTAAAATTTAAGATTGCTCTTTTGCATCTGATATCAGTATGTGTGTTATAAATCAGGCAGTTTTCCACTTTCATGGTTGTTCCGTTATAGCTGTGCATGAGCACCCCACCTCTCCTTAGCAAAGGATATTTAAGAATCTTTAGAAGAGCAACTTAGCATCTAACTAATTCTGCTATTAGTCATGCTCTAATCCTTGCTCCAGATTCAGTAACTGAGATCTTCCCTGAAGTTCATCTCTGTTCACGTGGAATTTACCGGTGAATTTTTATGCTTCATTTTCTGGTCAGGTTCTGTTTCCCACCCTTTATTCCTCCATGAGTTTACTAGGCCTGCTACAACAAAGTGCCACAGACTGGGTCGATTACATACAGAAATGTATTTCGTCACTGTACTAGAGGCTAGACATCAGAGATCAACATGTTAGAAAGAGCCTTACTTCAGAGGCCTACCTTGGCTTAGAAATGTATCTTTTCCTTGTGTCTTCACGTGGTCTCCCTTCTGTATGTGTCTGTGTCTTAATACTGTCTTCTTTGTAAATTAAAGACATCAATCAAATGGACTAGGGCCCACCATAAGCACTTCATTTTAACATAATTACCCCTTTAATTAATTAATACTTAGACCCATATCCAAATATAGCCACAGTATAGCCATAATTCCCAGTATGAGGTACTGGGAATTAGGACTTCAACATAAATTTTGGGGTGACAAAATTCAGCCCCCAATACTTCCAAACTCTTCCTCTTCTCTATACAATAGCAATAATAACCGTTATTATTAACATTTATTGAGTACTCATCATATGTCTACCACTGTTCTAGTTGATTTACTTCAAATGAACTTCTATAAAAAATAGACCTCAGACACCATACCTTAAAGCCCTAAGCTTGTGACACAAACCCTGCTACCTACTGCCAGGTTCTCTTCCATCAGCTGACTTTTCAGACATAGGATTTGTCTTAGTTCATTCCTGCTGTGATAACAAAATATCTGAGACTGGATATTTTGGATATATATAAAAAAATATATCTCATGGCTCCTCTTGAGGGTAGAAGTCCAAAATCAAGACACAAGCAGGTCTGGTGTCTTTTGACGACCCAGCCTTTGCTTCCAAGATAGCACTTTGTGGCTTTGTCCTCACAAAACAGAGGGGCCAGTGCTGTGTCCTCACATAACAGAAGGTGGAAGAGCAAAAATGGGTCAAATTAGTTCTGTTCTGCCCTTGTATGAGGCCTCCAATCCCATTAACCAGGACTGAGCCCTCGTGGCCTTATCATCTCCCAAAGTTCCTACCTTTCAATGGGGTTGCATTGGGGATTAAATACCAACATATATTTTGGAGGGGACACAAACATTCAAACCATAGCAGGGTTGACTAATGGTTATGAGATTGGGCTTTAGGGCCAGGCACCATTGATTTTTATTCTAACTCTGCCCTGTATTGGCTATTTGACCTTGGGTGACTGACTAACCTCATTATAATCCAGTTTTTTCATCTATGCAAATGGGGATAATAATACTACCTATAGCGTTGCCTGCAGTGATTAAATGAGCAATGTGAACAAAACTCTTGGAGTTTTGCTGGGTAAATGGCCAGTACAGTGAAATATTTGAAATAATGGATGCTGCAATAGTGCAAATTTGGAAAGAATGTGATTAGGAATTGGCTGCCACCCTCTGCAGCAGTCTTTATCTTGGTATAAATTGTAACTTCACACACTACACGTTATTAACTTATTTTGGATCTCACCTATAGCATTATGGTGAAATTTAATTGTACTTGCTATATTTGCACTCTTGCTACTATTTCATTTTTCCTGCCACCAGGATTTCTGCTTTTATTTCTATACTTGCCTTTGCAGACATCTGTTCTTATGCAGGCATCACCTGCCTGAATTGCCACCTAACTGTTACTATTTGGATACGATACAAGCTAGACCATGCTTCCGACTGCTGCCTGTAATAGGTTTGCCCTGCTCCAGTGAATCTTTCCAATTCCTTTCCTGGTTTTGGCGTCTAAGTGCTTACATTCCATACCTGGAATAAGGCCTGAGTCCTTAAGATTAACCATCTGCTGCAAAGAATTTTAGATCACTGTGTTCATTGGAGTGATAAAATTAGTTTACTTCAGTTACTTAGCAATGTATATCTTCAAAGTCTGTATGCCTTTCAATGTCTAATCCATCAGCAAAACTCTGTGTTGCCTTCTACAAGGAGAAACAGCTGTGGCAATAGTAAAGATCGAAGGTGTTATAGGACACCAGTTAAAGCTATTGCCTCTGAATATCTGGTCTGAATATCAACCCTAACACTTCATTATCTATGATTTTTATCTCAATTTTTTTGTCTGTAAAATTGGAATAAGACCTATGAGGAAAATTCAGTGAAATAATTTATTGAATAATTACATGTACCAAATGCTTTACAAACTTTATGTTATTAGATGCCTACAACAACCGTCTATGGTCGATGTTATTGTTCTTATTACCATTTCATGCAGATGTTGTGTTTCAGAGTACTCTTGGCTATTCTTTCTATACTTGCTTGCTCTTTTCTTTTAAAATATCTTTTATTATATGGTTGTTCAAGTTTTTTTGGGGGGGTGTTCAAATCTTAATTATGACCTTTTTTGGCAGGAGGAGTGTGTTACACTTTGGTTCATGCTTAAGCCAAACATAATAAAACAATACATTTTTACTGGATAAGTAAATTAATATAGCTCCTAAAAGTCTTTTTATAATAAAGGTATGTCACATGGAAACTTGTCAATGCAATGAGATATAATTAAGTTTTCTCACTTTTCTAATAAAACACATTTGGTAAAGTATAAGAATTATATATAGGAGAAATTTGATAACTAAAGACACGTACTGCCAAAGGTCTTTGTTTTCAATAGGTTGTTTGGGCTTTCTTTCCTGGAACAATTTGAATGGTTCCTCCTCTTCTCAAGTCAGTGGCTCATCAGCACTGTCGAGGCATAATCTAAAGTTACATACCAAACACACCAGTCCATTTGCCTGACATTCAGTTTTCCTTTTCACCTTAGCAGGAGTCCCTGGTTTCTATTGATTCTCACAGTTACAGGGAAGCTGGTTCCTCAGGGTCCCAGGGTTGAGTAGGAGACACAGAGGAAACCAATCTTGTTCCTGTCTTTCACGTGCTCTACATCGAGCCAGTCAAAAGAAATATCAGTATTTTTGCTAATGATAAGCATTATCTTCCTTTCTTTTTCTATGCTGAATATGAAGGCAAAGGAAAGTCTAGAAACTCTGACAATCACTTGTCAGTGTGGCGATTGGGGTACCAAGAATGGTTTACACAGCCAGCTCAGGATTTAGAGGTGATTTTTCTGTTTCTTGGGCTGAAAGTATCTTCTGAAAATAGCTGACACTCCTCCCTGCATTTTTAACTCTACAATAGAATTATATAGAACTTCTTTCAAACCATTCTTTCTCCCATCCCTGGGCCTTTGCACATAAAGTTTCCCTGAGATTGAACAGTTTGAACTCCTCTCTGCACACTTCTAAAAATCTTGGCTAATCCCCAAACATCTTCCAGGTCTGAGTTTCAATTTCAGAAAGCTTTCCTTCAATTCCAGAGTTAGTCACAGCTGCTTTGTTCTTCTCTCCCACAGTGTTCAGGATATTGGTCTTGTAATTTTCTGCTCGCCTATCCATTCCTGTAGTTAGCTATCAGCTCTGTCATGATAGACATCTGTTCTATATTGTTCATTATTGCACCATTAGCAACTACTTCATTGCACATTGAGATCATTCATTGCTTCATTCAGCAATATTTTAAACACACCTGGTATGAACCTGAGATTCTTCTCAGGTCTGGGTAGAAAACAGTGTATCCTATCCATAGAGAGAGTCCTCTTGTGGAGTTCATATTCTAGTAGATGGGTGCAGACAATACACACAAAAAAATATGTAATAGGTTAGGTGGTGGTAACTGCTATGAAGATAGACAAATTTGGGGAAAGCAGAGTAAATGAATGAATCAACTTTAAGAACTCAGGCTTTTGTTTTAGATTTACACTATCATAAATGAAACTTAATTTTTCTGGTTATTTAAATTGTTTCAACCAATTATTTTCTAAAGACAGTGCTTTAATTTTTTAAATAAATGTCCAGCAGTTGCATGGGCTTTGTTTAACCATCACCTACCAATGCTTCTTTTAAATCTCTCTTAACTCTACTATTTTTAATATAATAAGATCACAAAGTAATAGTTCCTAAAATCAGTTATCAGTTCCCTCATAGTTTTCCGTTCACTGTGTTTGAATAGCTCAGATTATTATTAAAGTCTAGTTTATTATAACTTAAAATAATAAAGCATAGTGAAAATTTATGAATATTTAAATTCCTCAATCATACCTTTGAACAGCTTAAAATTGCTTTTAAAATTATTTCTCAACGTCATTTTCTCATTTTCTTGCCAGAACCATTATTATTAAATATAGTATAGAAGGGCCTATGAGACAAGACTGAAAAAGAGGTAGTTCGTGACATGTTTCAAGTGGTTTTAAATTACCCTAATTTCAGTTTTTGAGTCCTATTGTAATTTTTATTGAAAGTAGATATACATATAATAAAGGAAAGCAGTTTTGTTGTTATTCATGCTAACTGACCTTTAAAAAAGATGCAAAAATTCACATTGTGGCTTCAAATTATAGTTATTTGGAAATCAAACAAGCTTCCAATCTGGCAGAAATATTTTGGTTCTCCTATATGTGCTTACTTTATAATTATGTAGATGTTTTTGGATTTTTAGTTTTCTTTACCATCTACTGACATTTGCGATATTAACACACTATTTTCTTTTATACATATTTATTCAGTAAATATTTTTACTACTTCTTATGTACCTATAACTATATGCACATTGCTTTCATTTATTTGAACCAGAATATAATATAATCTTATTAAAAAATATGAACTAGAGTTACATGAAATTGTGTCATTGGAATAAAATTCCAGGAATTGTTTTGGAAATCTCTTTGTACAAACTGAGATGAATTCTGTAGCTTAGAAACATTAAAAGATAGGAAGGGGAAGGATAGTTCTTCTAGAGAATAATTGTGACTCAACTGGAGAATCCCCAAGCATATCTAGACTTAAAAAGACATGAGACTATATAAGAAGGTTGCTAACTATTTAAGATCATTGGGTGCCATGTTGAAGGCTGTCTACCAAACAGGTACAGCCATTTCACACCTCATGAAACTGAGCCCTGCTCATCCCAGTGGCTTGGACAAGGCGTAGTGAGCAAGAAGGAAATTTTAATGGCTTAGATTTTATGCCAACTTAAGCTTATAAAGCAGAAACAGCAAGAGATATTTGAAAACGTCACCATGCAAAGTTGAACACCATAAAATGCCAATTTAGCAACAAGTTTCTTATATGTTACCAATTGAGTGAATATTTAAGTGAAATTTTTATACTGTATAATGTCTGTTTGAGTCCAGATACTCTTGGGAGTTCCCCCATGTAGTCATTTTCATAACCTGGAGCAGTCCCCAGCCTCATGGTGCCAGGGTTGCCCATGTGATCAATAGCAAATGGCAGAAGTGATGGCATGCCACTTCCATGAGTAGTTGTAAGCGGCTGCAGCTTCCATGTTGGAATCTCTCTCTATTGAATCACTTACTCTAGAAAGGGTCATCATGGGTGTGAAGAGCTCTATGAAGAGGCCAGGTGGTGAAGAATTGAAGCCTCCATCAATAGTCACTTCAGTGAACTTGAAAGTATATCCTCAGCCTCTTCAGACTGCTGCGCTTGACTACAACTCATGCAAGACTGAGCTAGAATCACACAGCTGACCCTGCAAATGCCTGACCATCATAATCTGTGATGTAATACAGTCAATGTTGATTAATTTAAAATGCTAAATTTGGGGATATTTTGCTAAAAGTCATATATAATTAAGACACCCAAAAGTGATTCAGTGGATTTAAAAACAATTCAACATCATATATATGATTGTGTTTGCCCCAAAATCTTATGTTGAAGTCCTACATCCAACAGGATGATATTAGGAGGTGAGACTTTTAGGAGGTGAGTACAGAGCCCCTATGATGGCATTAGTGTCCACAGAAAGGGGGAAGAGAGAAAGTTCTTAATCTATTCTCCTCCAAGTAAATGTAGAAGGAGGAATTGTACCCTCATGAGGCACTGTATCTGCTGGCATCTCAACCTTACTCTTCCCAGGATCTAGAAGAATGAGAAGTATGTTTGTGGTTTGATCCATCCCATCTATGATATATTTGTTACAGCATGCCAAACTGGCTGAGACACTGATATATACTTATTTCTTGCATTGATAATCTATTTTTGAAAAGATTTCTGTATAAATATTATGAGAGAAAAATAGTCTTCAAGTTATAGTATGTTACCACCCTATCATTTGATGTATCTCTGTATCACTTGAGAATGTGGATGCAGCAGTTATTTTAAATTTCTGAAAACATATGTGTTAATGTTAATTTTGGTTACTTTATTTTATCTCATATACCAATTAATATAATTAAATTAATTTATTTTTATTGTTTGGGATTCATTGAAGGTACCAAGAATTAGGTTATGCTGATTGCATTTGTTAGATAAAGTCGCTCTTGTAATTGTGCCCCACCTCCCAAGAGGTGTGCCATACACTGTGACCCCACAGCCTCCTCCCCTTTCCTCGATCTCTTATTCCTCTACCCCACTTACAATAGATCATCTGCTGCCTTCATATTAGAAATGAGTACATTGGATTCTTGCTTCTCCATTCTTTTGATGTTTTACTCTAAGAAGAATGTGTTTCACCTCCTTCCAGGTTAATATAAAAGATGTAAAGTCTCCATGTTTTTTGGTGGCTGAATAGTATTCAGTAGTATACATATACCACAGCTTGTTAATCCTTTCCTGGGTTGGTGGGCGTTTAGGTTGTTTCCACATTTTGGTGATTGTAAATTGAGCTGTGGTAAACAGTCTAGTGCAAATGTCCTTATGATAAAAGGATTTTTTTTCTTCTGAGTAGATGCCTAGTAATGGGATTGCAGGATCAAAAGAGTTCTTTGAGGATTCTCCATACTGCCTTCCAAAAAGGTTATATTATTTTTCAGTCCCACCAGCAGTGTAAAAATGTTGCTTTCTTTCCACATCCGTGCTAGCATCTGCAGTTTTGAGACTTTGTGATGTGAGCTATTTGCACTGAAGTTAGGTGATATGTCAGGGTGGTTTTAATTTGCATTTCTCTGATGATCAGGGATGATGAGCATTTTTTCAAATGTTTGTTAGCCATTTGTCTGTCTTCGTCAGAGAAAGTTTTGTTCATATCTCTTGTCTAGAGGTAGATGGGATTGTTTACTCGTTTTCTGTTTATTAATTTGAGTTCTCTATAGATTCTAGTTATCAATCCATTGTCAGATTGATACCCTGAAAATATCTTTTCCCATTCTAAAAGTTGTCTTTTTGCTTTAGTTGTTGTGTCCTTAGCTGTGCAGAAGCTTTTCAGCTTAATTAAGTTCCATTTGTTAATTTTTGTTGTTATAGGAATGGCCATTGAAGTCTTTTGTTATAAAATCTTTCCCTAGTTCAACATCATCAAGAGTTTTCACTTCCTTCTAAGATTTTTATCATTTCATGTCTTAGATTTAAGTCTCTTATCCATCTTGAGTCAATTTTTGTAAGGGGTGAAAGGTGTTGGTTGAATTTCAGCTTTTGACATGTGGTTATCCAGTTCTCTCAATACCACTTATTTAATAGGGATTCTTTCTCACATTGTATGCTTTTGTTTGGTTTACCAAAGATCAGATGGCAAGTAGGGACTGGCTTTATGTCCTGGTTTTTACTCTGTTTCATATGCCTATAATGGTACTTTTGTGCCAATATCATGCTGTTTTGATAACTATGGCCTTATATTACAGCCTGAAATCTGGTAGGGTGATGCCTCTGACTTCATTTTTAATACTAAGAATATTTTGTGAATGATTAATGTTAGCTAAGGGATTATTGATGTGCATTTCTGTGAATAGTTTCTATTAATTAATCATAGTAGGTTTGATTCACTTGATATCAAAGTGGCTTTGCAAATATTCCTTTTAACTGATTATGTGGTAGGATGTTTACACTTTTGTCCTACTGCTTTACTAACAACAGCTCTAAAAAGTAGCTAAATTTACTGATGAAAATAGATACTTATGCTTGTAGTTAATTGAATGAGGAAAAAAATAATTCTACTTACAAACTTCTGATTTCTCAAGGAAAAAGCTTAAGAATGGAGGTTTGGAGGCTGGTCCTCAATACTTATGTAATTTTAATAAGCCATAGTTTAAATCTCAGTAACCTTATATGTAATAGAAATATTTCAAACAAGAATAATTCTTTATGAAATTATTTTGAGTTACATGATATTGAAGATAATAAATTTACTTATGTTTAGTTGTTTTCTGTGCATAGTAAGATAAGATTAGAGACTGATCAAGTGACTAGTTGAGGTTTCTAACACGGGATCAAGAGCAAGGTTTGTAATTGTGGCAAAAGAATGGGAAGTTGTGATAAAACAAAACTACATAGAGATAGAATTATGATGGCCCCACATTTAGCAAATCTTTAATAAATGTGTAATGAATGCATAAATACTCTTTAGAATAATAAATGAATTAATGAAATTCATTCATTGCTTAGAGAAGCAATTGCTGTGTCTATTGTCAGGTTATAATGAAAGTTTTGAATTTTATCATAACAGAATTGGGAAGCCACTAAAAGATTTTAAAGAGGACATGAATTGATGAGTTCTGAATTATAGAAAGACAGTCTGTTGGCAAATGGATTAAGTTAGAGGCAATAAAAGTGATCTGATGGCCAATGTAGGCAAGAGAACAAGTTTTCTTAACAAGACTGGTTAGAGTGGGATTCAGTTCTGAATAGTTGCATATTAATTAAGAAGGCATTTGGCTGCAGGTAGTAGAAAATCCAGCTTGTAATGATAAATTAATGGCTTTATTTTTTTTCTTTTAACAAGAGTTGTGAAGTAGATGGTATATGAAGTTCATTCTACAAAGTTGTACGGACTAATATCCTTTTAATTCTTTGAGAAGTCTCCTGCTTATTCCATTTTGAATAAAAATATTACAGCAGATAATGACCAAAGAGAAAAGGATCTGTGGATATTTATATCCCTTTTTATGAGGAAAGCAAAATCCTTCCCAGAGATCCCTTCAGCAGAATTCCCCTTAAGCCTTTTTGGGCAGAGCCAGTTCATATGGACACTGCAGCTTCAAGAGAGGTTGGGGTACCAGGGAAAGGAGTGGTCATAATTCATTATCACAATCTATTGTTAGATTGTTTTCTTAATTAAAATCCTGGTTCTGTTAGCACAGAACAAGGGGAGAGTGGATATTGGAAGAGATTAATGGTACCTTTTAGAGCTGGTCATCTTGGCCCAAACGGCACAGTGTATGTACTGTAATTCTGTGTACTTAAGTAAACATTCTATTTCATTGTTTATTCATGTCCAAGATTGTTTCTGATAACCTCAATTAATGAATGTGTACCCTAAAGGGATGTAAAAAAATAATTAAATAATAAAATGTCTCAAGCAATTTAAATTCTTTATCTTCCATTTTTATGTTAAGAACATCTACAGACACAACATGCACCAACCAAAGCGTGTTTCCCTTCAGCCTGGTAGAGTTTTTTTGTTCTGTGACAATAAAATGCATGAGAAGAAACTGAAATAGAGGTATTAGGCTAGAGTGTCAAGAAATATCATACCACTGAGGTGAATTTAAAATTTCTCATTATCTAGCTGTTTTAGTATAATAAACTTTTTTTTAGCCTTGGCAGCTGATTGTTATTGTAGCAGTAGTTCCTCAATAGGAATGAATTCATATGATTAGGCAGTCCTGCACAATCTACTTCAGCTCTTTGGCAGCAACTACTGAAAGGACATTAACTCCAGGGAGCCTTCATCAAGTTTGAAGAGCTCTGGCATCTGGTATGCTAATCGGAGGTTTTTATAAAGTCACTGAAAACAGAATATCTCCTATGTGTTTTTAATTAGTTTAAGAAAATTGAATACCATAGACCTTTAAATGCTATCAATTTAGAAATTTAATAACAGTAGTTAAGCTCTTTGTCTATAGAAATGGATGTATTATCCATTTCATTAAGATGTATAGAAAATACCCTATTCTTGTTACTGTGCAATAAAGGCCACTTAATTAATCTTGAAGGTAAAATTGAATACTGTGAGCAGTGCTGTTATGGAGCAATATTTTGGATAGCAACTATAAGGCATGCATCTATAATACATAATTTTTAAAAAGGATAATTATCTTAGTCAATGCAACTCAAGTTTATGGCATGTTTTGTACCATTTTCTACAATTGTATTTTTACTTTCAGGTTTTACATTTACATGTTATATACTTTATTATATGACATAAAACTAAAATGAAACTCAATGAGGTACCTATTTCATCAAGTCCTTATATGTTGATTATAAGCTAATGAAAATACCCACTCTTCGGAAAAAAATTCAATAATCTTATTCTTATGGTCATTGAAGTTTAGTTTACAGAGGTGGTTGGAGAGATTAATTTCCTAAACCTACTTATTCACATTTTGTAGATGAAGAAATACCAACCTAGCTCATTTAGTTACCTGCTCAAGATCTCTTAGTTTACTAAGGATAGTCAGTACTAGGATTAAAAATCCACTGTTCAGTGTTTTCTATTGATTCCAGATTCATTTTCCTTGATATTCAGATATAGTTGTTACTCAAACCAGGAAGTCCTTCAAGTTCATCTAACATCAGATAGATAAGATTGATCTCATAAGCAATAAAGATCACCTTAGAGAGTTACTCTTTGAAATTCAATTTGTAGAAGGATGGGAAGCTGTTGACTAGAAGTCACTAGGGTTTATAGTTCATCCTTCATCCATTCATATAATAGAAATTTATGGGATATTTTCCAAGTGAAATGTACTATTTGAGGAACTGAACATGGATAAAATTCTTATTCTCATGACACATGTATAGAACACATGTGGAGAATAAGGAAACAAAGGAATAACGAAGGAGTGTATTTTCTTGAAAATGTTCATTCTTAGCACCCCTGTGCAGTGCAATTTTACCACTTCAGGATAATTTAAACATTCTTTTAATGGAAGAAAATTCCATTACACTTTAGGATGTTTTAAATATTTGTAGAAATTTCTTCAAGAGGGACATTATTAAATGTTCTTCTACCATTGCTTACTAGAAAATCATGAGTTTTTGAATAATACTACCATGAATTCCAATCTGCATTCAATCATGGATTATCTTGTTACTTAACTTTCATGAGCCTGTTTCTTCACCTGTAAGATAGATATAATACTATGTGTAACACATATTAGATACTTAATACATGTTATTTTCTTTCACTTTCATTATTCTTAATGTTAAATCTAAATATAGGAATACAGACTCAGTGTCTTAAATAGGCTTGAATAAATCTCCTTTCTAAGGAGTCTCAATCTGGAATCTAATTATGTTAGCAGTATGGAGTGAGTAGTACTAAGAGTTGACATACTGACGTCTAGTTAGGGACATAATTGAGTCTTCACTACACCTTCCCACCGTTTTTTAGGTAATAAGACATTAAATCTCATGAGATTTAGCCCTTTGCCTATTATGTCTTTATTGTTTGTTTAATTGAAGTAGTATTTTATGGGATAAAATATTACTGAATTGGGCATCAAGTCAGTCCACAGATGATAATTCTGATAGAAGCAGGTTACGTAAGGTAAGCGAATTCAAAAGCTTAATGAGAGTCTCTTTCCCTGAGGACATTTTACTGCCTCCTTCAGGTTGACAGGGGTGTAATGCAGTCAGTTCGCCCATCATCTGTGTTGCCAATTTCATTGAACCATAATAGCATGTTGAGGGACTAAAGTTACCACTTCTGAAAAACTGTGTGACAGCGGTGGTAGGCAGATGAGCCTCAATGAAGGCAGTTCTGTCGCATCATGCATGTGCTTGTTCTCTGCCCTTGCCACCAGCACTGTCCACCTGGCTTATAAACTCACTGAGCAAGCACTAGAGTTTGAGAAAAAAAGGCTGACTAACCCACACACAGAGTGGATGAATGTCTCCATCAGATTACGAATGGTCTAGTCCACTGTGGAAGTGTTTTGTTGAGTGTTTCTTCCTCAATGTTCTTAGTCACAATCCTTTCATCTTTCTTCTTCCAGGTCTTTGTTCATTAACTGCTGCCCAATCATTGGTACAGCTCCTTACTTCAGGGTATCTATCCATGTAGGCAAAGTGCACAAAGTGAGATATATAGCTAATATTCTGCCTGCTGAAACAATTTTCTTTAGTCTTTGATCTTCAGAGTCTTTAAGGATGGGACTTTGATCCTAGATCTTCAGCGTCTTTAAGGATGGGAAATGTCCACTTTTGAATTTGTGTCTGGGTTTTAGACTGTTCCATTTGTCTATATCATATAGTTTTTATTATAATAACTTTATGGCAAATTGTAATGCTTCCTCTCAGCATTTTTCTCTTAAAACTGTTACTGGCACTCCTTACATATTTCTTCTTCTATGTGATATTTAACATTATTGTCCAATTTCATGCAAAAATCTTGCTGGGTTCTATTTAGAATTACTTTAAATTTATATACTAATTTCAGAGTATTTTATATTTTTATTTTGCAAACCACCAGTACCTCAGAGGTTATTTTAAAACTTTTAATGAACGTGAGTATAAATATTTTGTCTAGTTTTGAAAGCCTTCCATAATAAAACCTCACCCAAATTGTTTAACTTTTCCTGCATTATTATTCAGACTCTTTTTTTTAAAGTTAGTCACCCAGCTATTTAAATCTAATACTCACAAAATATTGCTGATCTGCTAGTGCTAATTGCCAAGTGATTAGCAGAGTTGGTCAAAATTTGGTTCTTTCCTCCTAGAAATCTATAATGTAGTAGAGAGAATTTGTAATTCACAGCCAACAATGTTGTAAGGTAGTTTGTAATAAATGTTCCATAATAAATGTGAGAATGAAGTAAGTGTAAGTTCAACCTTCCCATCCCATCTCTGTCACTTTTCCAATGTTTCCCACCTTCAAAGTCCAGATAAATTACTACCTTCTACCTGAGGTCTTTTCTCATGACTGTAATTGATAATGACTTTATCCCTTATAATATTTTATAATATTAACTACCATTGAATAAATTTCCACTTTGTGCTGTACATTATACTATCTACTTAAAAGTTTTATTCCTCAAATCTTTCACAAAAGAATATGTTGCTATCAGTTCCCCTTTCTTGTTGAGAAAATAGAGGATCAAAGGACTTCCTTCTTGTAATGTAATGCACTCCATAACCAATAAAAATTAAATGTTATTGTAGATTTGTTTGGCTTCAACGTGCAGGTCTTTTCCAATGTATTGCCTCTTCATTCAGATGAACACTAATTTATATGCTATATTTTTTAGCTTCACATTGAATCTTCTACATTATTTTATTTCCTCAAAGTTGATTTGATGCTAAAATTTTGTCAACACCTTGGCTACATTAATTCAACATCACAAACAGTTCTTTATATATTTAACAAATGTTGTGCCCCATTTCTCCCAGAAAAAAAAGCCTTTCCTTTGACTTCAATAATTTTTCAATATATATCTTATCATTTTATCATTAGGACATTATAATAAGTTTTCTAGTTTAAAGTCTAATGAGAATTACTTTTTGACTTGCTGTGCATATTACTTAATCTTGGCTGAAGTATGTATTTCTTCATTATTTTCATGTGGGTGTATGTGTGTTTGTTTATTTCTTAACTGCCTGCTTTTCAACCTCTCTATGAGGCTGAGGAACAGGTGGTAAGCAGGACTGGGTGGGATAGGATGAGAGCTCACAGACAGGAAATGTATTCTGGTTTCGGGATTCCTGGAGAAGGTTGCACCTGAGCTGAGACCTGCTGGACAAGGAGTGAGCTAGACAGAATTGAGGACAAGCATTTTAGACAACAGAGAGGCTCCATGTCGAAGCTCAGGAGTTGAAAGAGCATGGGTTACTGGAACATGGAATATATGTGGTGGCATGAGGTGGGGCTATGGGAGTATGAAAGAGGAAACAGGAACACAGGAGGAATGGGTACACAGCTTTAGAAAAAGTCTGAAGTCTGTTTTAACACCAGTGAGCCACTGCTCGGAAACTGCAGTGTGGAATGAGTTACTCAGATGTGGGTAGTTGAAAGATTATTTTACTCTTGCCACACTCTGGAGGATGCATTGGACTGGGGAAAGAGCTAAAATTAGAAGCGGAGAGTCTCTTTAAGTGGATGGATGGAAAAAAACTGCAGGGATAGCTAGCACAACCTTGTGACTGAAGGAATACAGAGGGTCAGGAGTGCAGCATGCTAAAAACAGACCAGCCACATGGAATTTGAAGCTATAATTTTTTGAAGAAAATATTGAAGCATAATAAATGCTAAGATGATTATAATTATAGGTGTTATTTCCTAATGCTATATGGTGGAAAGGAATTATTTTATAAACAGTGTTTAAGGATAATTTCTAGACATTAATGTAGCCTTCAAATATGATCAATGTGTAAAGGCTGTTTAGAGTTTTGAAGCTCCATAATTTGCTCCATGCCTGGTTTTATTTACAAACATTCTTTAACTAGACAAAGATTCTCAGGAAAAACAGCAGTCTTCCATTCTACACAGTGGGCTAGGCACGTTCAAATTGAATTAACTGCTTATATTAACTGCTTCTATTTATTTGAGTAGAATGTGATGTAACATTTTTAAAAATATATATTTCATTTATATTTTGTATTATTGTTACTATAAGGCATTAGTACTATCTCTAATCTTTTTATGTTATTTATTATTCACTTCATTGCTACCAAACCTTGGATCTTACCAAATTGTTGCACTAACATTTTCTTATTTTCTCAGATTCTTCTGCCACCCTCATAGGTAAAATGTATAAGATCAACATTTGACTAAAATTAAACATAACATAATCAAAACAGGATTTCACTGTAAAATCATACACATGAATAGAAATCTTTAGCCTTGTTATGCACTAATGTCCTAACAAATGAAAGTAAAGACATAAGAATTGTTAGTAAGAAAAAGATCAATTAATAAACTAATTCCAAAGAGTGGGTGAATTATTAAATTAGGAATATTTCTGTTATTTAATTGTAGTGTACTCTTGTGGTTCCAATATTACACAATTATTTAAGTTACTGTTGTTTGAAGTAATGCTTATCGCAGACAAACATCAGTGATATGGTAACATTAATTAGAATTGTTTGCATAATCTTGTTGGTTTAAATTTTTTGGAGTTTTATTTCTGTTTTACCTAGTTCCAATAGTATTTGGATGTTGTGTTTTACAAAATGTATACTGTAGTGCTGTCCCATCAAAATGACTGAATGAGGCTCAGCACCTGTGGCTCAACAGGCTAAGGCGCCAGCCACGTACACCTGAGCTGGCGGGTTTGAATCCAGCCTAGGCCCTCCAAACAACAATGATGGCTGCAACCAAAAAATGGCCGGGCATTGTGGTGGGCACCTGTAGTCCCAGCTACTTGGGAGGCAAAGGCAGGAGACTCACTTGAGCCCAGGAATTGGAGGTTGCTATGCGCTGTGATGCCATGGCCCTCTACCCAGGGTGACAGCTTGAGGCTCTGTCTCAAAAAAAAAAAATGACTGAATGAGAAGAGCAATGAATCCTCATCAAATTTTGTATTAATCTTGACAACAGACTATCTGGATGACTCAGAAGGCTTTTGAATGATGGAACGAGTGCAGTGCATATAGAAGGGTGGCACCAATGCTTCAGAGATGGTTAAGAATCTGTTGAAGGTGATCCACTTCCTGGGAAACCTACAATAAGCAGAACTCATGAGAACGTTGTACTTGTATGGGCTGCAGTCAACAAAGATCAGTGCCTGACAGTAGGAGAACTAGAAGCTGATCTGGGGATTCCAAAAACTACTGTGTCCAAGATTTTCATGCAGGATCTTGGCATGAAACATGGCAGAGCAAAACGCATTCATCAGCTTCTGATACCTGAGCAGAAGGAATATTGTGCTGTGTTTGCAAAGGACTTGCTTCAACCTGCTACCAATGTAGCAGATTTCCTTGAGAAGGTCATAACTGAGGATTAATCGTGGATCCATGGCTATGATTTGGAAATAAAGGCCCAGTCGCCACAATGGAAGTCACTTAGTTCTCTATGCCTGAAGAAGGCACAGCAAAGTTGCAGCAAGATCAAGACTATTAACTGTGTTGTTTGATTAGGGAGGTGTTATCCATCATGAGTATGCTCCTCCAGGCCAAAAAATTAGTAAGGAGCACTGGCTCAATGGTCTTTGTCAGTTGAGAGATGGACTGAGACAAAAATGGCCACAGCAATGATCAGTCAGCGATGATGGCACCTGCTCCTACATCATGTCTCATGGAGAAATTTTTTGCCAAATGACAAATTAACCAGATGACTCAGCCCCTCAATAGCCTAGATTTGGCAAGCCGTGACTTCTAGCTTTATCCAAAACTAAAAGAACCTTTGAAAGTGAAGAATTTTCAGACCATCAGTGAGATTCAGGAAAATACGAGAGGCAGCTGATGGTGATTCCAATGAAGGATTTTACAGAGTGCTTTTTTTTTTTTTGAGACAGAGGCTTGCTCTGTAGCCCTGAGTAGAGTGCCATGGTGTCACAACTCACAGCAACCTCAAATTTCCAGGTTCGAGCTATCCTTTTGCCTCAGCCTCCCAAGTAGCCGGGACTACAAACACCTACCACAACATCTGGCTAGTTTTTTCTATTTTTAGTGGAGACAGTGCTCACTCTGGGTTAGGCTGATCTTGTGCTCCTGAGCTGAAGCTGTCCACTTGCCTCAGCCTCCCAAAGTGCTACGATTATAGGCATGAGCCACTGCAGCCAGCTTATAGAATGTTTTGAAGAGTAGCAGGGAGGCTAGGAGAACTGTTTGAGGGCCCAAGGTGCCTCCTTTGTATCTTTTTCAGTAAATATCTCCATTTTTCATAGTACATGACTGAATACTTTCTGGACAGACTCTGAGAGTCTTCATCAAAGCAAGGTTCTGGCTAAAGAGGTTTCCTGGTTCCTGCTGGACATTTTGGTGCCTAAAATGCCCGTGATAATAGAGTATTATATGTGAGCACTAAATATGGTATGTTTAGTAAGTGCTCGGGAAATGTTTATTATATCCTTTCTTTTCCTTTCCTTGTCTCTGAAGAAAAATTCAAGTAACTGTTGGATGAAGTACATTGTGAGATCATGTAATTCAATTTGGATTAGCTCTTCTCTCTATCAGAGCCTTCATTGCTCACACGTTAATATGATATCTATTCCACTGATACTTGAGTAAAGGCCACACATGCAGCTTCTTAGCTTTTTTTACAGTAACCCACATGGTCAAGTGCACACACACAAACATACACACAACACACACAGACAGAGGCATCTGTTATTATTGAATCTAGCCCATTCTTGAAAACATGGTTAAGATAAAAAATTTTTATATATCAGAGACTTTAGCATTGATCATTAAAAAACTATACTGCTCTCTCAGAGGGAAGGAGGGAGGGAGGTGGGGGAAGAGGACAACAGAGAGAGGGAAGGAGGGAGGGGGAGGGGGGTCACCATGTGTGACACACCTTTTGGGCGCAGGACATAATTATAAGAGGGATATTACCTAACAAACGCAATCATTGCAACTTGGTTCTTTATACCCTCAATGAATCCTCAACAATAAAAATTAAAAAAAAAATTATACTGCTCTCAGCTCATACAAAAATCCCCCCAAATTTTTCAAAATAATATTAAAACAACTGAAATAAATATGTAAAAATCTACTAAGAGTTTCTTTATAATATTAAGCATTTAAAATATCAATTAAGTAATTATTTAACATGCAATGAAGTCATTTGCATGTATATTTTGGGGAAAAAAATCAATGCTACTATTTACTAGGAGGTACAAGTTACAGTATCCTCTCTCACTACAAGGAATATAAATTAAAAATTAATAAAATAACATTTTAAAGATTAGTAGCAAAAATGAATACATGTAGCAAAATAAGATTTTTAAAAGACTAATTAAAATGATAGCTACTTACCAATTGAAGGGATTTAGGTAAGGTAGTGAACCTAAAGGTCACCTGTCACTGCATTCAGAGATGTGGGACGTGCAGTCTTTTCTTCCATAATTTCAAGATTCTTTTAAGGGAATATTTGTAAATCAGCTGTCATCTTAAGCTTTTGATAAAGCAATGTAATGAAAAACAAATAAATGCCTTTTCTAAGATCCTTTAGATGCAGGTCCTGATAAACAGAATTTGTTTGTAATTGCATTTTCAAAAATAAACTTTCAGCTTATGTCATGTCATTGCAATTTCAATGACTTTAATATTCTTTTCTTTTAAGGTTTGATGTCACATATTCCTGGTTTTTATTCAGGTCAATAGTGAAAATTAAGATGATTGTGTGTCTTCGTAATAAGTGTTAAAATTTGCTTTACACTGTAACAACTTTATCAAAGGATTACTGCAATCCATTAGGAAAAACTGCTCCTGCCTCACTATAAGACATTTCACCAATGATATTCAAATTAAACAAATGTATACATTTCTTAGGTTATTTGATTAATCCAGTATTTCCTTTGAAACCTAACTCCTTCGACCACTCAACTGCTTCCACCAATTCCTTTTCTCTCAGATTTTTAAAACATGTTCAAAATACTCTGTTGTATCAACATGATGTTCACTGGCATTTTATGTTACCTATAGCCATTAATCTATGACACAAGATATTCTCTAATTATGTACAAGGGATTATTTTGTACTCTGGTAATGTGGCAAATCTTCCCAGAATCAAATGCACCTCCATCGTTTTCATTTATTTTCTTACTCTTATATGGCCAAACTTGAAACTTTCATGCACACAAGTTTATAAATTCTAACTTTTCTTCTATGATACAAACTTTTCTTGGGTTCTGTTCAATTACCTTCTTCAAAACATTTTACCCTTTTCTAAGGACTTTTTTTTAACTTAATAATGTGGGGGAGATAATAGCCATAATACACAATATATTTAAAAGATGTGAGCACAAAACATGATGCTGTTGAAAGTCTGATATATGATGACAGGTTAATTTTACATTTTCTCTCCAGAATCACAGTTTAAATGTTTCCGTATACATATAGATTCATTGCCGTGCTTTTTGATTTGAATACAGACTTGAGTACACACAATTGCGCTCATTTGAAGCATATCTTCAGATAGGGAGACTTCAGCTAGGTAGTATATGGCAGACCTCATTGTTGTTCCAACTCTTTACTCCCTCTGCAGTAGTAGAATTACACATCCACACTCATTGCCAGGAATCTTTACAGCACCTTCCTACTACTGCAAAGACTGTACCTCTCTATCCCTTGGCTCTTGGTCTAATAAGCACCTTGCTTTGGCTAGATATCAATAAATGCAATATAAATAGAGGCTTGAGAAGCATTTGTGTGATCAGGCCTTCTTTGTTGTGCTTGTACATTGTCATAAGAAGAATGTGCAAGTCAGCACTGTGGTCTGGCCCCTGAAGGAGGATAACAGATGTGTGTACAGAGACAACCCAGCCAGGTTCACTACAGATCAGCCCACTGTCTCTTCAGTGAATAAACCTAGTTGATATCAGCAGAGGCAAAGAGCCTAGTTAATACTCAGCTACATGTCGAAAACACAAATGCTAGCTCATCCACCAACACAGGAGATAATTAAAATCCTCCTGTTGGACTGGGCACAGTTGCTTACACCTGTAATCGTAGCACTCTAGGAGACCGAGGTGGGTGAGCTCATGAGTTGAAGATCAGCCTGAACTAAAGCTATCTCTAAAAATAGCCTAATATTGTGGCGGGTGCCTATAGTCCCAGCTACTAGGAAGGCTGAGGCAAGAGAATCGCTTGAGCCCAAAAGTTTGAGGTTGCTGAGAGGTATGATACCATGGCACTCTACCAAAGGCAGCAAAGTAAGACTCTGTCTCAAAAAAAAAAAAAAAAAAAAAGTTCTTACTATTGTATATTGCTGAGAGTCAGTGTTTTCATAGTTTTTTTCTTTTTTTTTTTTTTAAAGGCAGACTTATGGTGGTCATGTATAGTTCACTGATACAGAGATATATTTGTATAAATAACGGAAATATAAGTTACACAAAATACCTATTTTTGTGCTAGCTTAGCTTTATTAAATGTTATCCATTCCAATTTTTTTGTATTTATACTATTTTATTCTGTTTCTCTCTCTTTTTATTTCATTATTTAAAAGTGATGGTTGTAAGCATTTAAGGGGGATCACATGACCACTAATGAACTACTTTTAACTACCTTGGATTCCTTCGCCATGTCCCAGGATATCTCATGCAGTGTACTCAATGTGCAGACCCCGTTACTGTCAAGCAAACATATGAGATCGGCAAGCCCTAACATTTTTGGTAAAGACACAAGACCCACTTTCAGACTTAGACTTTTTATTATTTATTTAGTCAGTGGAAAGAAGAGTAAGACAAAGAAACTGGCCCCTCCACATGTTGAAAGGGATAATATTAAAACAACAAGAGCTAGATGATTGCAAGGCAATCTGCGGGATACACCATTGCTGAGAAATCAAATATAGATTGTACCTAAGTGGTTTGATATTGTCACACTTTGAAGGGGAGTGGAGCAGAAAGTGTCATAACTCATCAAAATACAGAAATGGTGAGAAACTGTCTCATGACAGCCTCCCAGGAGAGAATGGGAGATAAGTAGGAGGTGGCCTCCTATGAGCTGTATTCAGGCCTCCCTTCCCCTCCCATTACAAGATGATCATAGAGTGTTCTGCCAAAATGTAAATGAACTGTGATTAAAACCTTTACCTAAATGGATACATGCAAGGTAACCAGGACATCCTGGAGGAGCTATTCCCTCCCAGTTAGCACCTTTTCTGTTTTTTTTACAGCAAATGCTCAAAGTTCGCAGACTTTGTGCAAGTGTGACACGCCGCTGATAGTCTATGCAAAAATAGTAATTGCTGTACTTATCTCAAACGGCTGCACAATGCATCATCATCTTTCTTATAAGAACACTGAGTAACTTTTTTCCCCCCTTTTGACATAATTATTTTCTCACCAGTGGTCAGCGTTATGCAGACGTTCATGATTAAAGGGTTATTAAACCTCTTTTGGTGGGAAGAGTAATTTTCTGCTTGCAGTCAGAGCTAAATATGAACATATATTGCTCAGTGCCATAAGGTTTCTTATGTAACACCAATAACTTTCATCTAGAAGCATTGCTCAGAAACCTTACCATATAATCATTTTATGCCTTAAATCTTAACAGTGGACAAAACACCATATAATCTAAAAAATGCTGTTATAATTTTAAAGATGCTTAACTCCTTTTCCTAGAAATAATGCATACAATTTATATAAATAAAATTTTGGTTTTGCTTTTTAAAAAAAGTTAGTGATATTTATTGTCTTATAATTATAATTTTTTTATTTGTGCATTATAATTTTCAAACAATACTAATTTGTTATTTTTTAAGTGCTGTTGAAAAGTTAGTACAATTCAGGTTCAAGAAGTTATTCTGAGCAACAAAACACCAACTTTCCCAGTGATCCACTTTACTGATGAGGAATCAAAGACGCAGACAAATACATGTATTTCAAGGCGTCGACAGATGAAAATCAGAGGCTGAGATGTTTATGATTAAACAGCATCTAAGAGAATGAGAAACTACTTTAGATCTTTTTTATTCTTCCAAAAAAGGTCTTCAGTAATACAAAGAGTGAGGTAGTGGGGAGAGGGGAAAAGGTGAGGGGGATGGGGGGGTCATGGTGTATGGCACAACTTTTGGGGGCAGGACACAATATAAGAAGAACTTTATCCAACAAATGCAGACAGTGTAACCCAATTACTTGTACCCTCAAGGAATTCCAAACAATAATAATAACAATAATAAAAGAAGGGCCTTCAGTCTAGGGCAAAGTGTGAAATGGAAATTGATAAGCCCTGCAAAAATTAAAGTCTAATTTCAAATCTAGTCAATTGATAATTGGTATAGGGTGTTCCATTGTATATATCTTAGTTTAGTTATGAAAGCTGAGATTTATTATGAAAACCTAAATGCAAATAGTTCACTTGGGACATTATTCTGGAAGCAGAGAGAAAAGGAATAGGAAGAAAATATTGGGGGAGAGGGAAAAAATCAATGAAGAATATATTATAGATCTGATTACTCCTGAAGGAAAGCGGGTCTCAGACCAACAGGGAATCTTCTGAGGAACTATGCAGAAATTGCTTTTTAGAATTACCCCCACTGAAAGATGTGAAAACTGGAGCATTTATTTACTAACTCCTATTTGTTGTTGGTCAAGTGTTTTTTCCCCAAAGCAGTACCTTCCCTATAATTCTAGTCTAAGGCTCTGCATAGTTGTTTAGCAGGCTTCCAGGGCATTAGAGACAGGTTTAAGGCAAAGAGGCATCGAAATGCTTAAATCCAGTCGTCCAAGGGAATGTGATGCAAGACATTTCAAATATTGGTCATAGCAAGTGCCTACAAAAAGCTAGATAAAACCTCTGTGGAAGAAGATAACACCATTAAGAGTTTGAAATTATGTCCACAATTTTAATATCAGCATTTAGTCAAATATAACTTATATAAGACAACAAAGTTTGAATGAAAAGCAAGAGGAAAATAGATACGGAATATGTTATGTTAAAAAAATAGATACGGAATAAAATTAGAAATTGGCTTTAACCAATGTGGCGTTTTAAAAACTGTGATTCAATGACAATTAATAATTTAATCAGATGAATGAAAACAAAAATATGAAAACTGTGGAAATAAAAATATAATAATTGAAATTCAGGAATTAGTTAATGGTTTAATAGTTCAGATGCAGATGAAGAATAAATTAATGAACTGAAATGTATAAGATAAACTCAGACTAAAGCACTTTGACAAAAAGATGGAAAGTATAGAAGACGGAGTAAGATATTTAAGAGATACATCTAAAATACTTGATTTTGGAGTGCCACAATAAGAGAAGAGAGGCTCGGCGCCTGTGGCTCAATGGGCTAAGGTGCCAGCCATGTACACCTGAGCTGGCAGGTTCGAATCCAGCCCAGGCCTGCTAAACAACAATGACAGCTGCAACCAAAAAATGGCCTGGCATTGTGGCGGGCGCCTGTAGTCCCAGCTACTTGGGAGGCAGAGGCAGGAGACTCGCTTGAGCCTAGGAACTGGAGGTTGCTGTGAGCTGTGATGCCACAGCACTCTACCCATGGTGACAGCTTGAGGCTCTGTCTAAAAAAAAAAAAAAAAAAAAAAAGAAAGAGAAGAGAGAGAAGTAGGTAGATACACTTGTTGAGAAAATTTGATGTTTTGATGAAAGACAGCAAGAGACAGATTTGGAAAGTGCTCTTAACCAACCAGAAACAGAGTTTATAAAAATAAAACCACATCTAGCCATATTGGATGGTAAAATTTGTGAAAAAAGGAAAGAATTTTAAAAGCAGCCAGAGAAACAGAATGCTTTTAATGGAAAACAAATAGAATTCAGCTGACTTCTCAATAGTAACATGGGAGGCCGAAGGACAATGGGATCATATTTTTAAAGACCATAAATAAAGCAAAAAACCAACAACCTAGAATATTATGTCAGCAAGAATATTCTTTCAAAAATTAACATAAAAATGTTCCAAATACACAGATCCTGAAAAAATCCATCAGTAACTTTCAAGTAATACCCTGTGAAGTTAAAAACATGTAGAAAATTGAAATACATGACATGATGGGAATAAAAGACAGGACAGGGTAACTGGAGTTAATAAAGGCCAAGGTTCTAATGTTTCTTTCCCCATCCTCCCAACATCTGAGTTGATTATAATTTAGGCCACGTGGTGAGAATTGTAGGTAGAATTGTATTATTGATGAAGAAGAAAAGACATTGTCACCATTGCATTTATTTGAGTTTGGAAACTATGTACTTATATTAATTGGTTTTTTAATTCTGTATTCAGCTAAAAAGAATAAGCAGCTATTTTTACTTTGATTTCTTAAAAAGAGTGTTTTTTAAAAAAAATAACCTGAACATGAAATGATACAAACTTTTCTCATTTATATTATCAATAATTATTATGCCATTACCATGTTAGAGAAAGATACTATTTACATAAATAAGAGTTTGAAAATTATATTTCAGATAGTATTATTAGATGTGAGTTATTCATGACTAAACTTTTCAAAAAATGTAAAAAAAAATTGCAGCTAAGTCATTAAGTTTTACTTACTAGAATGTAGTTTGTTTCATAGTAAATTTAATTTCCTTACTTATTAAAAATATGAATTAGATCATTAAATTTTATTCTCCCAACAATGCCATAATTTTAAAATTACCAAAATATTTTTATTAAATTAAATCATACCTGGTTTGAATGTTCTCAGACAAAACAATTAATTGTGCACACAGTCTCTACAAAATGCTTATACTAATTAATTTATCAAAATAGCAATTTATGTATTTTAAGTAACTTTTTGTAGAACATAGGTAAAAGAAAAAGTGTTCCCCAATATTAGTGCTGTGATGATATAAAATAGCTATCCTTGAAGAAATTTTGCAGAACAAGGTTAAAATTAGATTAATGGTTGATGCAAATATGTTAAAAATAAAAGATGGAAAAAAATGTGTTCCTTTTAATATGCATATTCAACAGTTTTCACATTTTATTATAAGAAGGCTATTTCACAACTTTCCTGGAAATTGGACTGGAAACCAGTGCTATTTTTTGCTCCCTTTCGCCTCTGAATAAACCTACTCTTCTGCTACTTTGAACGACAAACTTACATTATAACCTTGTGATATGTCACTTGCATTTGCACTTAACATACTTGATTCACTCTTGTTGGAAATAAAAATGGTATTGAGATCCTAACATAGCTTTCTCTTTTGGAAAACTATACACTTTAATATAATCTAGAGACGAGAATACTGCTTTTGGCAAAGTGCACTAGTGTTTATCTTGTTCTGGCAGGTCATCAATGAGCAGGGTGTTTTCCTGCCTTACCTTAGTAAAAAGTGCTGCTAATGCCAAAATTAAAAAGCTTCCTTAACATTCATACATAATTCAACACAAGTCTTCTGATTCCTGTTTGTGCCTCCTGTAGCAAAAGAAAAAACAATTCGTTGAAACAGAAAATACCTATGATGAGCCAAAATAAATAACTCTATATGGGAAAGCAAAAAAAACAACAACCTAGAATATTATGTCAGCAAGAATATTTTTATATCCATTATTTTATTGAATTGCTATTAGAAGCTTCAATAAAACATTCTAACACAAAGGATAGTACCATAAAAGTTAAGTCTTTTTCTATTACATACCCAAAACATCTCCTTCCTTAGGGGTAATCATCTTGATCAGATTTTTCTGTCCTTCCTGAAATGTTCTGTTTGCAAGTGTGTGTATATATGCACATACACACATTTACACATGTCTCTAAGAGAATATATTTTAAAGCAAAATATTGGTATACTTTGGTTTATGTGTATGGTTGCATTTATTTTAGAAACAGAGCCTTGCTCTGTTGCCCAAACTTGAGTATAGTGGTGTGATCATAGCTCACTATAGCTTTGGACTTCTGGGTTCAAGCAATTTTCCCACCTCAGCTTCCCAAGTACCTGGAAATACAGATGTGTACGACCACATCAAACTAGTTTTTTGTTTGTTTATCTGTTTGTTTATTTGGCTTTTTTTTCTTTTAGAGACAGAGTCTCACTGTGTCTCCCTTGATAGAGTGCTCTGGCATCACAGCTCACAGCAACCTCCAGCTCTTGGGCTTAGGCAATTCTCTTGCCTCAGCCTCCCGAGTAGCTAGGACTACAGGCGCCCACCACAATGCCCAGCTATTTTTTGTTGTTGTTGCAGTTTGGCTGTGGCCAGGTTCGAACCCGCCACCCTTGGTATATGGGGCCAGAGCCCTACTCACTGACCCACAGGGGCCGCCCTATTTGTTTTTAGAGATGCGGTCTCATTATGTTGCCCAGGCTGGTCTTAAAGTCCTGGTCTCATGTGATTCTCCCACCTTGGTCTCCCAAAGTGCTGGGATTATAGGTGGGTGCCACCACACTCAACCAAGAATTATATTTAAAATAATATGCAGTATGTAGGTACTAGTTGATATATTTCCCAAGGATACGTATTTAAAATATTTTACCATTATTAGCTAGTTTCTCCCTATTCAATGTACTGAAAATAGTTTAACATTAACTGTAGTTTATTTTAATATTTTACTAGAATCCTATAGGGAGCATATTATTCAAATAAGTTATTCTTAATATAAGTCATAGCAATAAGGAATAAAGTTAATTGAGTGCTTCCTGTGTACTATGCCCTCTTCTAAATGAGTTGTGTATATTAACTTATTTAATAATTATAATAATTATACCCTTAAACCTAATTTATACCCTTTTATGGATAAAGAAACTAAAATTGCAGAAAGATAAGTCACCTGTGAAAATTCACACAGCGTATTCACACAGACTGGGTTTGATTCCAGATAGTCTGACTCTAGAGCAGCGGCTCTCAACCCGTGGGTCATAACCCACAGGAACTGTATTAAAGGGCTGCGGCATTAGAAAGGTGTAGAACCATTGCTCTAGAGAACACATTCTGCTATACAGGCAATCAATATTTAATAAAACCTCTTTTATGCTACTAACTTGAAAGTATTATCTTTAAATACATCATATAGTGTCTAAAGAAAGTTTTGTATTGTGTTCGGACATTTATATTCTACACTTAGTAACTTAAATGTCTTGAGAAAATGCCACGAAAGCTATGTTAACCAGTTCAATGAAAATATTTCAAATTGTATATAAAACCTGCACATTGGACCCCATGATTGCATTAATGTACACAGCTATGATTTAATAAAAAAAGAGAGAAAGTTTTGTATTATAATATTCACTTCATTTTTTTAAAATTTTTGGTTTGTGTCCCAATCACAAATGACAGAGAATATTTTTTCTCTGAATACTTTTCTCCCCATTGTAACATGAAATACTCTCCACACTGTGTATTGCTATCCTTCCTAATTCTTCCAATAGAACTCTCAGAAATATATTTTCTGCGGGGCTATCTGGACAGCTGCACAGAGTCCTGGATTCTTCTTACACATCTGAGGTTCTGGCGTCAGCTTCCTGCCTCACAGATCTGCATGGAGATTGACGTCCTGCCTCGCCTGGCTTTGTGTGCCTCAACTGTGTGACACTCAGGTAGTTACTGGGCTATTCTCCTTGGCCTCTCTCCTACCCTGCCTGACACTTCCATCAAAATAAAAATCCTTTAGTGATATGGTAACTCACGTTGGACTAAACCTCCTTTTAAAGGAGTAATCACGTTTTCACAATAAAAAAAGCCTTTATAAATGTTGTGGAAGTGTTGACCCACATTATCCTCCTCAATAAAAACATCCTTCTAACCTTGTCTGAGTGCAGCTGTGTTTGACCAAAATACTTCCATATACAGTTTTCATTTTTCCTTACAAAGCAAAAGCTAATCAGTGTTGCTGAGAGAAAAATTAACTAAGATTTTGAAAGTTTTTCAGAAAGATCTTGGCTTCTTTTTGAGATCAGGTCTTATCATACTAACTACATATTTATTTTTTAAGTACCGCATCTAAAATCATGAAACCATCAGATTATGTCTAATAAGAAGGGGGTTTAGGCTAAGGGAGAAGGTATGTAGAAATTTTCTAAGAAAAACATTTGCCTTCATCCTTCATTTAATCTTTGTTACCTGACTGGAAAGCCCTGTATGCTGCATTTTACATTCAGCTTTATATGAAGGACAATATCAACACCTCGGGAAAGAAGAGCTATGGGGTAGACCTACTTGGTTCTGATTTCTAGATTTTTCAGAGATTGCAAGAGAGAGTGTTATGTAGATTTTTAACTGCTTAGCTGAATTAAGCCTTTTCCTTTCTCAAAGGTTTATACACATGTATCTATTTTGAATGTTTTTATTATTTAATTTATTGTCATTTTGTTGTGATCCTTAGGGCTATTCACAAATATTCCCTTTCTACGCCACTGCTTTGGCTGACAGTTGTAAACAGAATTGTTATGTATAACATTCAAGTGTTAGGCCACCTTCAATGGTGGAGATCCTACCATTCTGGGTCCTTGAACACATTCAAGGGTAAGGACCCATTCTGGGTCCCAGTGAACACCCACTCTGCTGACCTGAAATGTACAGCTATTATGAAGGAGAAATATGCATGTATTGTTTTGTGCATTGAAATTTGAAGATGCCATGTTAATGCAGCATAATCTAGCTGCTCTTGCTTACCCTAACTCACATTATTTCTCTCTTCAGAAGTTATTCCTGTGGACCCTTGTCTTAGCCTTCTTGGTGCTGTTATAAGGGAAGGCCATAGACTAGGTGGTTTATAAATGGAAGATAAGTATTTCTTACAGTTCTAGAGGAAAGGAAGGCCATAGAGTGGGTGGTTTATAAATGGAAGAAAAGTATTTCTCACAGTTCTAGAGGCTGAGAAGTTCAAAATCAAAGCACTAGCACACTCTGTCTGGTGAGAGCCTATTTCCTAGTCAGCAGTCTTTTCACTGTAAGCTCACATGGCAAGGGATCTCTCTGGGTTCCGTTTTATACAGGCACTAATCTCATTCATAATGATTGTGCCCTTATAACCTGATTACCTCACAAAGGCCCCAACTCCAAATACTATAATAAATACTACCACCTTTGGTGTTAGAGTTTCAACATATGGATATTGGGAGCACACAAAGAATCAGATCAGGGAAACCCTGAATGAATTATAAATTATTAAAGTTTCTATCAAGTTATACTATTGGAGCTCTTTAATTTTGTTATTCCAACTGTCACACATGTATATTGTTATATCTGTGTATCATCAGCAAATTACATCCCTATAATTCTGATACTTTCTTCTACTCCTTGGATAAATCATACCTAGACCTAGTTCTTAACACTACTACTTTGCTCTTCCAGCTCACGTTTGTGTTTTCTTTAACTTTACTGTGTTAGCTGTAATGCTCTCCAAACCACCTTACAAATCTACATTGAAGGGAATCTCCGTATGTTTAAGGCTCTTAAAATTAACAAGCATCTTGCATATATTAGTACATCTGATACCTCATTATATCACTAGCTTTGATAAATGGATCTAAACACATCAGTCTTTGGAGAAGCTACCCTGATCTCATATACTGGGAAGAAGAGATTTCTGATCTCAGTATGTTCTGCACTGTTGTTACTGAATACTAGACTGGGTAAGTTGTAAAGAATAGAACATATTTTTGTACAGTTCTGGAGGTTGGAAATTCCAAGATCAAGGTGCTGACATCTGCAAAGAACAAAGCCATCACATCACAGAAGGGCAAATAGAGAAAGCATGCTAGTGCATGAGAGGGTGAACACCACGTTCCCTCAATAGTGGCATTAGCCCATTCATCAAAGTAGAGCCAGCTGTTACCGTGGCAACTACATTTCTTTTTCTTTTTTTTATTATCTTTATTATTAAATCATAGCTGTGTGCAATAGTGCAATCAAGGAGTACAATGCGCTGGTTTCATAGACAATCTTAACTATTTTCATCAAATTGGTTAACATAGCCTTCCTGGCAATTTCTCCGTTATTATATGAAGACATTTGTATTCTGCATTTAGCGAGGTTCGCCTGTATCCTTCTAGGATGCACGGTAGGTGTGGCCCCACCAATGACCCTCCCTCCTCCCCAACCTCCCCTGTCCCCTCCCTACCTTTGCCACTTTCCCTATATTCTGGTGTTATAGTTGGGTTATGCCATTCATACGACAGCTATAAATTAGCTTCATAGTAGGGCTGAGTACATTGGATCCTTTTTCTTCCATTCTTGAGATACTTTGCTAAGAAGAATACGCTCCAGCTCCATCCATGTAAACATGAAAGAGGTAAAGTATCCATCTTTCTTTAAGGCTGCATAGTATTACATGGTATACATGTACCACAATTTATTAATCCATTCGTGGATCGATGGACACTTAGGTTTCTTCCATGACTTAACAATTATGAATTGGGCTGCAATGAACATTCTGGTACAGATGTCTTTGTTATAATGTGATTTTTGGTGTTCTGTGTATATACCTAGTGAAGGAATTATAGGATCAAATGGCAGGTCAATTTTTAGATCTCTAAGTACTCTCCAAACATGCTTCCAAAAGGAACATATTAGTGTGCATTCCCACCAGCAGTGTAGAAGTGTTCCCTTTTCTCCACATCCACGCCAACATCTCTGGTTTTGGGATTTTGTTATGTGGGCTAATCTTAATGGAGTTAGGTGATATCTCAAAGTAGTTTTGATTTGCATTTCTCTGATCATTAAGGATGGTGAGCATTTTTTCATGTGTCTCTAGGCTGTGCACCTGTCTTCTTTAGAGAAGTCTCTCTTCAAGTCTTTTGCCCATCCCGAGATGGGATCCCTTGTTCTTTTCTTGCTAATATGTTTGAGTTCTCTGTGGATTCTGGTTATTAAACCTTTGTCGGAAGCATAACCTGCAAATATTTTCTCCCGTTCTGAGGGCTCTCTGCTTGCTAAACTTACTATATTCTTGGCTGTACAGAAGCTTTTTAATTTGATCAGGTCCCAGTAGTGTATCTTTGATACTGCTTCAATTGCCTGGGGAGTCCTCCTCATAAAATATTCACCCAAGCCCATTCCTTCATGAGTTTTCCCTGCACTTTCTTCTAATATTTTGATAGTTTCATGTCTTAAGTTTAAATCTTTAATCCAATGAGAGTCTATCTTAGTTAATGGTGAAAGGCGTAGGTTCAGTTTCAGTCTCTTGCAGGTCGCTAACCAGTTCACCCAGCACCATTTGTTAAATAGAGAATCTTTTCCCACTGAATGTTTATAGTTGGCTTGTCAAAGATCAAGTAATGGTAAGTAGCTGGATTCATCTCTTGGTTCTCTATTCTGTTCCAAACATCTACCTCTCTGTTTTTGTGACAGTAACATGCTGTTTTGATCACTATCGATTTATAGTAGAGTCTTAGGTCTGGTAGCCTGATTCCTCCTGCTTTGTTTTTATTTCTGAGTAATGTCTTGGCTATTCGAGGTTTTTTCTCATTCCATATAAAACAAAGTATTATATTTTCAAGATCTTTAAAATATGACAATGGAGCTTTAATAGGAATTGCATTAAAATTATATAT
>CAUYON010062632.1:0-11230 GCA_963573935.1 Arctocebus calabarensis | reverse complement strand
TTCCTTCCTTCCTTCCTTCCTTCCTTCCTTCCTTCCTTCCTTCCTTCCTTCTTTCTTTCTCTTTTTCTTTCTTTCTTTCTTACTTAATTTCCCTTCCTTCCTTCCTTCCTTCCTTCCTCTCTCTTTTCTTCTCTCTCTCTCTTTCTTATTTTTGAGCCAGAGTCTCCCTCTGTCGCCCTGGGTAGAATGCCCTGGCATCATAGCTCACCGCAGCCTAAACTCTTGGGCTCCAGTGGTCCTCCTTCCTCAGACTCTTGAATGGCTAGGACTCAGGTGCCCACTATGACACAGGCAAATTTTTCCATTTTTATGAGAGACGGGGTCATCCTCTTGCTCAGGCTGGACTGGAACTCCTGAGTTCAAGTAATTCACCCGTGTTGTCCTCGCAGACTGTTAGGTGAGAGTCACCACACCTGGCTGCCTTTCCACTTTAAGCAACTAGAAATATGTGGGGTAGTGTATGCAGCAAAGACAAAACAAAACTGGAGGATTCAGTCTCAGAGAAAAGGCCATGTGAATATTTTAAACATATAGAAAGTAAATAGCGCAATATAATGACTGTCCATGTATCCATCACCCGGCTTCAATTATTATCAACTTTCTGACTTTACTATATTGTTGTCTGAACTCCCACCAACACTCCCTCGCTTTACTGATGTCATTGTTTTCTACAGTTCTTCCCTTCCTTTTTTAAAGGTAAAGTTTATGTGCTTTGAAAGGCATAAGTCTTAGCTGTACAATTTTGACAAATGATTATACACATGTGTAATTCACAACCTCATCCCAACAATATACAACACTTCCATCTTCCCAGAAAATGTCCTCCCGCCCCTTCTTAGGGACTACCCCTTCTTACCTCCTCAGATGAACACTTTACTGATTTTTTTTCATTTCAATTGGTTTTCTAGAGTATACAATTAGATAGGGTCTATTCTTTTGTGTCTCATCTTTTGTTCAGTTTAATGTCTATGGGATTCCTCCAGCACTGTGCTGGAGCCGGCTCCGACCAGGTGGTGGGAGTCACTGTGTGTGCAGCAATTTCCAATTCCATGCTCAATGACTTCAGTCCAAGAGCTTGAAATTGGACATGGTGGAATATTTATCCCACGGAAATTGGCAACTGCTAGAAATTGGGGTTTCCCCCATCCTGAAGAGCCAGTTGTTGACACATCACTGGATTCATTTATGTCACTGGGGGAATCAGTAGCACAACTTTTTATGTTGCTCAATAATATTTCTTTGTATCCATGCACCACAAATTTCTCATCAGTACACCGTGTAGATATACTACAGTTGAGTGGATACACATTTGCATTGTTTCCAATTTGGGGCTATTGTGATTAAAGAGGCTATGAATGTTCCCGTACAAGTTTCTCTGCGTATGTTCTCATGCGTATGTTTTCATATTGTTACATACAACACAATGTTAAATTTAATTGCTTTATGCTACTCTGTTGTGGGAATATTCTCTATTTGTTTTAACATTTATAAAAATGTGGCAGTTCTCCATTTGGAGCAATTATGAATAAAGCTATTATGATCACTCTTGTATGTGACACAAGGTGCATATATACATGGTTCTCTGTACTACCAGTGGACTTGTTGGGTCACAGGGCATGTATATTTTTATCATTAGTAGGTAATACCAGAATGTCTTCCAAATGTGCTTATTTCTATTCCTACTCAGAATGCATGAGGATTTTCTCAGTTGTTATTTATCCAAAAATGTTTTTATTTCACCTTCAAGAGAGTTATAAATTGATTAGATTTAATTTTTTTGGTGAATTTTCTCAGCCTCCTTAAATTATCATATCCTTGAAGGGTTGAACATTTTGTAAACTATTTTACCAGAAGACTGGGCAAAAAACACCCACTGACCCTAAGGAAGCTTGAATCATATGCACCTGCTTTGGATTAATGTCTGAATTACACAGAATTGTGGTAGAAATTTAATAATTTTATTCTTTCATTGGTATTTTAAAATTTATTTCATTTATCATTATTTTTTTAAAGTCCTTTTTTTTTGCAGTTTTTGGCCAGGGTTGGGTTTGAACCTGCCACCTCTGGCATATGGGGCCAGTGCCCTACTCCTTTGAGCCACAGGAGACGCCCAAAGTCCTTGTTTTGTTTGTTTGTTTTGAAATTTTTTTTGAGACAAAGTCTCACTCTGTTTCCCCAGGCTAGAGTGCCAGGGCATCATGACTCAAAGTAAACTCAAACTCCTGTGCTCAGGAGATCCTCTGACCTCAACCTCCTGAGTAGTTGGGTCTACTGGCACCCGCCACACACCTGCCTAATTTTTCTTTTCTTATTAGAGGCAAAGTCTTGCCCTTGCTCAGGCTAGTTGCAAACTCCTTAGATAAGGTGATCCACCTGCCTTGGCCTCACAGAATGCGGGGATTACAGGTGTGAGCTAGCACACCTGAGCGTTTATAATTTATTAAAGTATTTTATTAAAAAATCTGGAAATTATTTTAATAATGCATAATTACTACTGAATTTTATGACATAACCATTTGATGAACTATATGCAATTATGGAAGGTTAAACATTTGAACCATTTTTAATAACATGGCTAAATAAATAAATCCTTTATTATAGTGCAAAGTGAAACAGGACTGGAGTCCTTATAGAACTGTGTGTGTGAGTGTTCATGGAAGAAAAGATGAAAATAAATATGTCAGTTTATTATGATTGATTTTATCTTAATGATGAGAATATAGAGACTAAAATATTTATCTTCATATTTTCCATATGTCTAAAGTTAAACATCTTAATTAACTTTTAAATGAAATAATAATACAAGTCTGTCATAAAATACATACAGAAATGCATAATGTAAAGAGTGGTAGTCCCTCATTCCCTTCCCCACTTTATTCCTCAGTATTATTCTCTTGAGATAATCCCTGCTATAAATGTGGGCTGTGTCTTTCTAGACCATCTCTGCCTCTGTGTGTGTATGTGTGTGTTCATCTTTCTGGAAGAGCAAGCCTTTCACTGTTAGATGTCTTTGAAAGTGAGGTATATGCTTTCCTTTTAAGCTCAGAGAAAAATTGGAAATATTGTAAAAAGAATAAAATATTGGCATGATTATTTTACTTGGGCCAAAAGTAAAGAAAGAAAAATTGGAGTTGTGAGCCTGAAAGGCAGGTAATTCTATAACAAACTTCATTTAGTATGCATTATTGGATTCCAGGGTACAAATTTGACGTAGAGCAAAATGGATTTAAATTGTAGGATGGACCCATTATTAGATCAACTCATCAGTTCATGAAAATAAGCATTAAAAATAGAACAGAAGGGCTGGGTGCACTGGCTCATGCCTGTAATCCTAGCAACTGGGAGGCAGAGGTGGGTGCTCAGGAGTTTGAGACCAGCCCAAGCAAAAACAAGATTCCATCTCTACTAAAAATAGAGAACAAGAGCCAGGCACTGTGGCGCACCTGTAGTCCCAGCTCCACAGGAGACTGGAGTAAGAGGAGATCTTGATCTGGAGAATTGGAGGTTGCTGTGAACTGTGATGATGCCACTGCACTCTACCTGGGGTGAATGAGTGAGACTCTGTCTGAAAGAAAGAAAGCAAGAAAAGCAAGAAAAAGAGAGAGAGAGAGAAGAGTTCAAGTTCACCTTGGGCAACATAACAAGATCCTGTTCTAAAAACAAAAAAGAATACAAAATACAGAATATGTTCTATGTATTTAGGGTAATTACTATATATGAAATAATCAGTTATTTTTATGGTTGTGCATTTTCATTAGGTCATGATGGAAAATATACATCATGTGCTGACTGAAAATTAACTCTTGTTCCTGAGTTGTGTGTGTGTGCGTGTGTAAAACCCAGTGAAGTTCAATGGTAATACACTGGATGGATGAGGCAGAAGGACAGGTAAGAACAGGTAGGGACTTAGTGTGAGTTAAGCTCGATGGAAAACAGGACTTGAGAACTGGAGAAAATGAAGCCTTCAGCACATTGATTGTGTGTGAGTTTTGATTGCCATTTAACTTGCAGGGCACAGTTCTCAACAAAATTCAGTTCAGATACTCCTGAGTACAGCTTCTGATGTTCCTTCTGTTTTCTTCAGAAAATACAAGGTTTGGGTGGTGCCTGTGGCTCAATATACTAGAGGTAGTGGGTTCTAACCCAGCCCCAACCAAAAAAAAAAAAAATGGCCCTTGGCTATTGTTCGTAGCCTCAAGGAGGGCACCTGCAATGCTGCTGGAAGTGCCAAGCAGGGTCTTGTTCAACTTTTTGACCTTGATCATGCTACCCTAAAATTTTTAAATAGTTACCTAAATGATTGGAAAAAATTGCTTTTGGAAAACTTTGTCACCTAGATCTTATAATCAAAGTTTACTTTTGGTTTCTTGATATGTCACTGGTGCCATATTGTGTCATTAGCCTCAGGTTATATAATAGTGAACGGCAAACACATGATATATTCCTACTGCACTCTACTATTTTTAATCAGCCACGTCAAAAGTCCTAAAAGCATGAAATTCAGCTGTGGCACATGTCAGGGACTACACCCTATCTTGGACCGAGCCATCCACCCATTGTCTTTGCATTTTTCTAGTCACCATAGCCGAGGGTTTGAAATATACTGTTGAAGACACTGTATGCTCTGGCTTGTCCAGGAGGAGAGGGAGATGGATTCTTGGAAAGAAATGGAGAATCCTGGGAAGGATGAAGAATTAAATATGTGGAGAAAAGAGGAATGATAGAATTTATGTTGTATTCAAAATTATCATGAACCTATAGTCCTTTACCTAAATTTATTCACACAGCCCTATTTTGTTAGGCTGACTTCTGAAATGTCAGATTTCTGGTCCCCTGTCCTTTCCCCGGGCTCATGATTTCTCTTTATTCCTCCTTCATTCAACCCCACATTCACACATCTGCATGGGAGGCTTTTTAAAGTGGGAGTCATAGCAGGGAGCTCACAGTGTTGACTACCACTCATATCCCGTTCTGTGTGGACAGGCCCGGAGGGTGAGAAGGGTTTTCCAACACAGATTCATTTTCATAACTGGTCAAGGCAGTGCTGCTGAAAAGAAGTGATCCCAACAGGACAGATTGTTGAGAAGCTGAAGTCTGGCCAAAGAACTTAGGACTGCGTCCAAGCATGGGGGCCAGTTTTTAGTTCTGCCCAGTTTTATAATCTGAGCACCCTCATCTTAGGCCACACCTGTTGTGCCAGGGACCCTGTGTAGATATTTTTGTGGGGCTCCTGTCTGTAAAATGTATTGCTTGGGACTACAAACTAATACAACCTTTTTTGGAAGGAAGTATGGAGAAACCTCAGAGAACTCAAGCTAGATCTCCCATTTGATCCTGTATTCCCATTACTGGGCATCTGCCCAGAAGGAAAACAAATCCTTTTATCATAAGGACACTTGCACTAGACTGTTTATTGCAGCTCAATTTACAATTGCCAAAATGTGGAAACAGCCTAAATGCCCACCAACCCAGGAATGGATTAAGAAGCTATGGTATATGTATACCATGGAATACTATTTAGCCATTTAAAAAAATGGAGACTTTACAGCCTTCGTATTAACCTGGATGGAAGTGGAACACATTATTCTTAGTAAAGCATCACAAGAATGGAGAAGCATGATTCCTATGTATTCAATTCTGATATGAGGACAATTAATGACCTAGTACATGGTGGGGGATGGAGGAGGAGGGAGAGAGGGAAGGGGGAGGGGGTAGGGTCTCGGTGTGTGACACAGCTATTGGGGGCAAGACAATTATAAGAGAGACTTTACCTTTAACAAATGCAATCAGAGTAACCTGGTTTCTTGCACCCTCAATGAATCCTAACAATAAAAATAAAAAGTATTGCAAAATTTATGCATTTGTGGGGGGTGTGGTGATTCATCTTGATCAGTGAAGATTAGAGAAGTCACTAGACGTTTGGATTCTGCCCAGTCACTGCATGAGAATATTCTGGGTAATGCTGAGGCATTATCTCTTTCTGTTCAGATCCAAGAACTCTCTCTTTGTATTCTGTATTTTCAAATGATCCATTCCTTGTCAATTTCACATCTTCCCATTGCGAGACAAAGATGGCAATGCTGTTGTCACTCAGTCCCTGTGACTCATCAGGACAGTTGTGTAGGAACAGTCTAGATTTTCTTGCTTCTGCAATTCTCTGATTCAGTTTGTGTAACATTGTTCCTTCATTACTCAACGTAATGAGTGCTACCTTATCCTTTTGAACAGAAATTCAAAACTCACCCAGAGCATGCAGAAGGATAGCCCATTTTCTTCTCTATGCTTGCTGTTTAGAATATTTTAGTACAAACATTAAAAAAAAAACAGATCTTCAAACCGTGTCTCCTCTTGGCCTTTGCAGGTCATAATCATTGCAGTCCTGGAGGCCCGTGTCCCTTGATGTTGACCACATCCTTCCACACACTTCCACCCTGGGGAGAACGGCAATGGTCCCCCGGATAGAGGGAGCAGAGCAGAACTCTTCCCAGAAGCTCATCGCTGTGCTGGAACTAGGTATGTATTTTAAACTCCCAGCCTGGCATCAGTAAGAGCAGAGTTAGGAAGAAATAGGCACAGGAGACTCTTACAAGTCAGAATGAGCAGTTAGCTTCCGACTGCCTGTTTGGGTAGCCTATGAGTCACCCGAAAAATGCCGTTCCCTGCCAAGGTTTTCCTTCAGGGTCAGGGGAAGAAATACCCCCAATAACAAATTAGGAAACAGTGGAAGAACAAAACAAAACGGCCTTCTAATTTCTTACGAATCACAGTTGTTCACCATAATATTTACAAATGTGAAAAAAAAGACTTGTTTTGCTGGACTGCCTCAAGATGTTTGGAGCATGAAGGTTTTACATCAGGGCAGCTCGAGAGGCAGCAAGGAGTTTCTTGTCCTCTGTGAGTGTGAGTGCGACAGTGTGAGCTGACCCAGCAGCGGCCTGACTTGGACAAGCAGAGAGGAAACAATTGACTGGTCTTGTTCGGGGTTTGCTTCTCCAGTACTCACTGATTCTGCCATTTCTCCAGGAGCTGTTACTACAGCCACCAAGTGTTATCTGCAAGGCTAATATTGAGCATATTTAAAAGAGCCTCTGGAGAGGTCTGCAGTTCTTTCAGAGGAGTTTTAGGGAATGCTGTAAATTTTGCATCAGCTGGTAAAATAAATACTACGATGATGCTGATGGTGAAAATAGTGACCCTAAACTGACCAGGGAAATTTGGCTTTGACTGTTTTTTCTTTTATCTAGCCATGAATTCCTATTGTACTCCCTATTTTAAATGTTACTTTTATTTTTAGCAGAGGGACAATAATTTTCACATTTTTATCACTGGGATCTGGAACATTCAATAAAAGTCTGATACTGGTGATGGTGATGAACAAACCTCACAGCAGACAGACAGGAATCTTTTCAGGTAGGAAAAGTAGCTTATCTTCTTTCACATGCTCAGAGGTGAAGATTCCTCCTTACATTACTAATAAAAGCTATAATTTGCATTTTAAACTCCTTGCTACAGGAGTTCCTAAGGAGTGGAACATCTTGACCTTTTAATTACTAATTTTTTTCCTAAATTACAATTGCATTCTTAATCCCTGTCTTGCAAATGCAATATTTTAGATAGATTGAGTTTCCATTCTTCCCTGTTTCATTAATTGCTACCTGTGTGCCATAGGACTCTTCAGAACAGAGTCTTGCTAACTACAAAGGTTATCAAATGCTAATGAGCTCTTTTAAATAGCTGTGACTCACTGTAAGACTTTTCAAGCTTCCACGTTTCTTTTACTATTTCTTTATTTTTCCATACATTCTTCCTCGAAAAATATTTCTCAAGATTATTTTAAGTGTTACTGAAAAGAAATCAACACATTTCACACTCTTTTGTATGTTGAGCTTGGGCACATAATCATCTTATTTATTCATTTCGGTCACCCTGGAGCTTTGCTCTCCAACCTCTTTAGTGAAGGGAAACAAAGACAAAACACACCAAGTTATTTGCTTAAGGAGTAGGAATTATTTGAATTTAATTCTGTGTCTTCAAATCTTATGTTCTTTACTCCATGGAACTCAAAAGGCTTTGTAAAATATGGGTTACAATAAATGGAAAAACAAAATAAAACCCTGATCCTAAATAACAATAAAGGTTCCCCCTAAGGTGCCATCATTAGCTGTGTTTATCACTGTTGGCTTATTTCACTTTTATTCATTATTCTACTCACTTCTTGCCTTTATTCCTTTAATCAGACATAACTTTGCTTATTTTTCTTTTTCCAATTTGGTCAACTTATGTGTTAGAATTATGTAGGAATCATTCGGAATCATCTCAAGGATGTCCCACTTGCCACCTTAGGCTGCATGCGGATTTTGTGAGGACATTTTTTGCTTATCTCCAGGAGTGTTTGAGACCTTTTCTTTTGTTCAACAGTTAGTGTCTGAATATTTACTGTGTGGCTCAAGACAACTCTTTTTCCAATGTGTGGCAGAGAAAAAAAAAAAAAGGTTGGACATCCCTGTAAATGATCTAAAATATCCAATCTGCCAGTTTTCTTCCATCTTCTCTGAATTTCATGCAATTTGAATGTGAGCATAACGAAAACCCTTTTGCCAATGGCTTTGGTATAACTGGTATAAATGACATCTCTTACCTGAACAGCAAATATCACCATGTTTTATTTTTCCAAACAATTGCTCGAGATGTCCCTTCTGCCCTGCAGCAGAATATTCTATACCTTTTCATGGAGGCCTTCATTGCACTTCTCCCCCAAATTGCTCAAGGATTCTGAAGTTTGCTGACCTCTTAGGGAGCTGGCTTGTGATAATGTCTAGTCTTGCTGCTAGAGGCCTTTTAATTGCCTCTGTCTCTGTGTTTTTTCTGTAAATGGTCTCCACAAACAAATCAGATGGATTTTGTCTGTCGCTGTGGGTTGCTCCTTCTTGTCCAGATTTTGGATATTCTCTATCCAGGCGAGAGCTTACAGTTCTTTTGTTGTACTCACACTCAGCCATCACTGTGTAAGTGGGCCACCATGTGGGAGGCTTGGGTGAGGAGGCTCCAACTGGCTGTCCTCAGCTATTACGCTGGAACCTGCCCTTCTCCACCTGCCTCAGGATGAGCACCTGCTCAGGTTACCAACTGTCTAGTCACAGGTCCACCCCCCTGTGTCTCACCTCTTACCTCTTGGTAAGCTTTTCTGCCATGAGGACTCATATTAGGGTTTCTGTGGATAGACATGATATAAAACCTTAGAACATTGACAGTAAGAATTGTCCTTGGTTAAAGACCAGAAGAAAAAGAACGCTGATGTGGAAAGAGAAATTTACAAGAAACATAAAAAGATTATCCTATTAAATTCCTTAAGATTTTTTTGACCAGCTCCACAAGTTGTATTTATAAATATTCATAAAGCACAGTGGTCAACCACAGATACGATGTTTATTAGAAGGACCAGTTATTTCACATAAGTTGTGAGAGTTTTGGGAGGTATTTTTTTAAATTCTGGCCTAGGCAGTTGGTGATCTTCACAAACAAATGAGATGGAGTTTGTCTGCTGCTGTGAGTTGTTTAGCAGGTCCAGGCCAGGTTTGAACCCACCACCCTTGGTGCATGTGGCCAGCGCCATAACCTCTGTGCTACAGCGCCGAGCCACACCCTCCTTTTCAATAAACCTGGCCTGAATATCTCTGAGGCCTGTCTCTAGGCACCATCCTTTACATCTTTCAAAGAGGAAAATTTAATACCCTTAAATTATCTCTACTTTCTGGATAACAGATGTCAAATCCACAACATTGATGGAGAGAGTGAACCAAGGAATTAAAAACAACAATGACAACTGCAAAACAACAACAACAACAACAAAATAGCCACACATTGTGGCGGGCCCTGTTGTCCCAGCTACTTGGGAGGCTGAGGCAAGAGAATTGTTTAAGCCCAAGAGTTTCAGGTTGCTGTGAGTTGTGATGCCACGGCACTCTACCAAGGGTGACATAGTGAGACTCTGTCTCAAAAAAAAAACAAAGGAAAGGGAGGGTGACCTGCCTGGCAGTGCAAAGCTGGCATCTGTGCCCAGGGGCAGTTAAAGACCTCCTTTTATATGGTGCCCTAGGGGGTGGGCATATTCCACAGCTTGTTTGGAAAGGTAGGGTCTGTTGTCATGAACTTCTCAGGGGGTGGGACATCCTTGGAGTCTTTGTCTTAGGAGGAGAGGAAGAGGAGGAAAAGGGGAAAGGAGTGGCTGTGTTCGGCCCCCAGTGCTCCTGCTCGGGGTGATACCCTGGTCACGCCTTCTGATCTATGTAAGTTTGGGATCTTTATTGGAGGAATGAAAGGATTGGATTAAAATAGAGCATTCTGTTAGGGATCCTCTTTGGGCTGAAACCCCTTATCCACTAATAATTACCTTATCATCTTACGTGTTAAATAATAAATAGTTTTATATATTTAAAAAAAAGTCACTGTATTATCACAGATTATATTCTTAGCGGTGTAACCAAAAGTCCCAGTTTCCTCAGGACAGCCCTGGATGACACGTACCATCTTGGGACAGAGATTATCAGCAGTCCCTTCTATTCTCAGAACTGTTCCAGTTTGAATGATAAATTGTATGGGTACCTTAATTATTTGATGGTTTAAATACCATCTTAATTATAGTTATATAAGATACACTTTAATTTTTCCCCATTTAACAAGTGACATTTACTTCTCAGCCTAAAATTAATCTTTAAAAGTTAATTAAAAGACCAGAAATGTAACACTGTATCTATATTTAATTGGGGAAACAATAAAACACAGCTATTAATGTAACTAGATGTGTAACATCAACAGAACTGCTTACTCAATAAGGTTGACCTTATTTTATCTTAAAAACATGAAGTGTTTATTTTAAATAATTTTCATGTTTTTGTTCCTAAAAGATGAGTTAAGATAAAAGATTTAAGTATCTTTGTTCTCAAATAACACATTTTGTCATGGATAATCCTTGATCCCAGTCAATTAAAAAAAAATCCATAGTATTGATAAGTTTTTTCCCCTTTTAACAATGGTTTTTGTAAATCTAGAGAAACTGTGTTGTGCTTTATAAATATTTTGATTCGTTAAATACAACTTGAGGATTTGGTCAAGAAAATCTTAAGAGAACTTATAGGACAATCTAATACAAGAGAACATACAGGACAATATTTTTACGTTTCTTGTAAATTTCTATTTCCACAGCAGCATTCTTGTTCTTCCTGTCTTTAAC
>CAUYON010062631.1:0-52468 GCA_963573935.1 Arctocebus calabarensis | reverse complement strand
CAGAGTCTCACTTTATTGCCCTGGGTAGAGTGCCGTGGCGTCACACAGCTCACAGCAACCTCCAACTCCTGGGCTTAGGCGATTCTCTTGCCTCAGCCTCCAGAGTAGCTGGGACTACAAGCGCCCGCCACCACGCCTGGCTCTTTTTCTGTTTTGCAATTTGGCCGAGACTGGGTTTGAACCTGCCACCTTCAGTATATGGGGCCGGCGCCCTACTCAATGAGCCACAGGCGCAGCCCAGCAAAGGGAATTTTAACATTTGCTTAGAACGGTGTTTATCAACTTTTCTCTCAGAGTTCCCCAAGAGCAGAAAGTATTAATAGAATAGCTCTAAGAGTTTTTTCACAAATTCAGACTTCCTTTTCTTTTCTTAAAACTTCATGTACTCTTTTGTATTTTACTTTATAATAGGTCAGCATGTGTTTTATATACAATGATTTATTTCCTTAAATACCACAGAAAACTGGCAACTTTAGGAATGGAGTAGAATTTATCCTGTGGCTTTTGGCAAACTGCTAAATATTGTGAATATACATACTATTTAGAAAGATAGCCTTAGGGCAAACAAACATATGTGGTATTTATCCAGAAACTTTCTATGAAAGCAAAATGTATTCATCATGTAGTTAGTTCTGCTACATGGTATATGTGCTTTCCTAAAAACCATTGAAAATCATGCTATAAAAACTATAGGGCCAATGGGAAAAATAGAGCTAGGAGCACAACAGTCAAAACCTTTGTTTGTAATACTTAAAAAGAGAGAAACCCAATAAACATGACAGCACAGTTTAAATATCCCATGTGGTTAAAATACATACATTACATAGTAAATATGTTACATACCTTTGAAGAATTCCTGAAGTGTGCTTGTGAAAGTAGGAGTTGGGAAAGTTGTAGCTTGTGAGTTACTGCAAAGTAGTGGAAGGAAGGTGATCTGAAGTCAGTTGGGGAGTTGCAACACAGGTGAGGAGGAACATGATTCCCAACACATTTTTGGCAAACTGAAGTCGCTGGAAAATATTTTAGGTATTGTGCCTGAGAGTGCTTTGTATATTCCTATGTGACCTCCCTTTATCTGGGTATAGTTTCTCACCTAATTATTTCTCACAGTGAAAGTGTGCATAAGTAATGGAGAAATTTGTGTTATACTCAGTTTTTCCCTATCTATTAATCATGTTGAAACAAATTCACAAATAAATATCATAGCAGAATTGGCTGTGTCTTGTATTTTTCTTGATAAGGCACTGCCTATGCTAGGTATAATAGGGGACTTCAGATATTATTCATTATTCTTAGAAAATAGGGCATGCATAAAAATAACAATACATGAGAACTAAAATATAAGTGATTTTGAGAATTTAAAAGTTTGTATTCTTCCCATGAAACTCAGGCAAATCAGACTGGTGTCAGGTGGAAACTGCCAACTGTGTTAGCTGGTGAGAGGGGGTGACCTGGAGCGAGGTCGCTCAGGGAGTGGGGACAAGGGAGTGACCTAAGTATTTACTAAGCTGGTCTTTCTCCAGAATCAGATATTATAGTTATCCATTAAAATCCTAATTTGCCTACCACTTGTCTGTATTCAAATTTATTTTTATGATTTTTTTGGAGATCATTTTTATATTCCCCATGTTAAGAGATTCTTGTATTAGTTTTCTATTTCTGCCGAAACAAATTAACCCAAACTTGGCAGCTTAAAACTACTGTCTTACAATTTTGTGGTTCAGAAATCTTTCAGGGGGTTTCAAAGTGTTGATAGAGTTGCATTTCTCTTCGGAAGCTGTAAGGGAGAATCTGTTTTCTTGCCTTTTCCAGCTTCTAGAGACCACCCACATTTGGCTAAACACCCTCTTCCATTTTCAAAGCCAGCAATTCAAGTCTGGTCAAGTCTTTCTCCCATCATGTCACTCTGACCTTTTTCTACTTTCCTCTTCCAAATTTAAGGGATCTTGTGATTATCCCTATTTTAAGGTCAGCTGATTAACAATCTTAATTCTGGGTTGTTCTGCAACTCTGAGGGTGGAGCTTGGCAGGGCAGTTCTCCCACAATGGCTCCACATAGCCCACAACCAACCACTGGTAGCTCCGTCTGGCTCGGTGGCCCAGTCTGGGGCCCCAGACAACACTCAAAGACCTCTGCACTCTTGCCCAAGTTCTCCCACGGCAGTTCAACCGAGTGCCAAATCCAAAAGAAACCCAAATAGCTCACAGGGGGTCCAGAAGTCTCATGCTGTCTGCCTGTGTCCCCAAAGTGATGTTTCTGGGCAGATCCCACCAGCTAGAGATGCCTGAAGTCTTCTCTCCCCAGTCTCACTGTGCCCAGTTGCAAGGGAGCTGTTACTCGGCCGCCATCTTGCTCCATCTCCTCCTCTTACTTTCTTAATGCTGTCTTTTAAAGAGTATACGTTTTGAATTTTTACGAAGTCCAACTTACCATTTTTTTCTTTTATGTTTAGTGTCTTTTTTTTCTTTTTTGTCTTAAGTCTTTGCCTACTACAGGGTCACAAAAACTTTTCTGTTTTCTTCTGGAAGTCCTATAGTTTTCGCTTTTATGTCTATGATTATTAAAATAAATTTTATAAATTTTATAAAAAAAAACAATTTTAATTCTATCTGCAGTCTTAATTCCTCTTTGCCATGTAACCTGGCCCATTCACAGGTTCTGAGGATTAAGATATGGACATCTTTGGAAGGCTATTATTTTCCCTGTCACAATTCTTCTGTGTAATTTAAATTGTAGGACCTATGTGAATTCTAACTCATTTGCTCATGTACGACTTATAACAAATATCCTGCTGTATCCCATTTTAAGCTTCCCCCACTATCAAATCTCCTATGTAAACATTTTTCACCTGCACTCAGAATATACTACATTCCATCTTTTCTTAGAAGCCTCTGCCCATCATTGTTTTTCTCTCCTGAGTCTTCAACATCTCTCTTAACTAACTCCTTTCCATTAGTGTTTAAACATACTCAAGTCTCTCCCATGTTACCTCTTTTAAAAAAGGCTCTCTCTCTTGGCTGGGTGTGGTGGCTCACGCCTGTAATCCTAGCACTCTGGGAGACTGAGGTGGGTGGATTGCTTGCGCTCAGGAGTTCGAGACCTGCCTGAGCAAGAGTGAGACCCTGTCTCTAAAAATAGCTGGGCGTTGTGGTAAGTGCCTGTAGTCCCAGCTACTTGGGAGGCTGAGGCAGGAGGATTTATCTCTTCAGCCCAGGAATATGAAGCCGTGAGCTATGACACCATAGCACAAAGTGAGACTGTCTCCAAAAAAAAAAAGCTGTCCTCCAGCACTTGTCTCTACTACAGCTAGACATTTTCAAAGAATCTCCCACTGACTATTTAAATCTCTGCTATCTGGTTTTACTGTTATGTCCTCAATAACCAGCATAAGGCCTAGCCTAGGAACATGGTTGCTAAATATTTGTTAAATGAATACTAAATTTCTGCCAGTCATCCAGGTCAGATTTCTGGTGATATTCTCAGCTTAAGGACTGCTCTTTGGGAATTTTTGTGAGTGCATGCCCCAGTTAACACATGTAGCTGAGGAGGTCTGTCGTGGATCACAAAGCCAAATAGAATTTTTTTAAGCCAACATTTCATTCTGTTTGGGACGACATGTGTCAGTGTTCCATTAGCCCCTGTTTTCTTGTGTTTATCTGCTTAGCATTTCATACTTTTCATAATGCTTCTGCATAGGTCTTATTTAGCTTTCATCAATACCGTTGTGAAATAGAAGTATGTTTCTGCCTTAGAGGTTAAGTACTTGAGGCCCAGAGCAGCTAAGGTATTTTCACAAAGTTAATGATACAACTTGGACTAGCACCTAGGATTCTGAGACCCCTCGCCTTGAGCTCTTTTGCTGTCACCTGCTGATGATAGTAAAAGATTCAAGAACAAAGCGAAGTCTAGAAAGTAAGGAAGGGAAGTAATAATCTGCATATGAACCTATGTCTGGCTTGTTTCACTGTGTCTTTAAATTTACGTTCTGTGTGGCTGTGAGCGTCTTTTGACACAATCCCACCTGAATTGACATGACTAAGAAGTGGTGGTGAAGCATGAATGATGTGCTGGGTGAGATGAGGAAATGAGACAGTCGGGGGTTGTTTGCTGCTGGTATTAAGCTAAAGCTCTGAGTTGAACAACTTTCAAATTTGTGGTTTGGCTTAGAAATGAAGTAGTATTTCTGTCACTAAACTCAATACACCTATGTGTTCTAGTGCTGCTGTGAGTAACATTTTAAGGGATCCTTGCAAGAGGTGTACTTAATGAAAACATGTAACAACATTCTTGTTGTTTTCTTTACTGTCTTTTGAAAGGAGAGTGGGAGAGTAAGGGATTAAGAGTTGGAGTGTTAGACAAGTGATTTAAATTACTGACAGTTTCCTACTTACCATCATTAAAATAATGTCATTTTGAATTGAGTAAGGTGAATCTAGTTCCACTGAAGTAATCAAACTTCTCCATTCTGAAAGCTTGCCTAGTTAGAGAATGAGTTTAAACTTGATTTTCATGTGAGGAACAATTTGGCCCACCCCAGGGGGGGTTTCATTTCTCTTCCGTCTTATCCCAACATCCTGTTCTAGTTGCCGTGGTTGTGCTGTCAGCCCTTTGCCTACCTTATTCCTCACCAGGTTCCCCCTCCTCTTTTTAGGACCTTACATACTTTGACTTTTGGGGTGTTTAGTTTCCCTAGGCCACAATCATGAAGGCTAAGCGAAACCCTTTTGAAGAGTCTGAGCTGCACAGGGGCCATGTTGTGAGGCAGTGGGTGAGAAGGAGGTTTCTGGGACTCGGTGGGCCTGTTTTACATCATGGCTTCTCTATTGGCTAGCTGTGTGATCCAGATCAAATAATTCTTAACCTCTCCTAGAGTTAGTCCCTCATCTGTCTATGGGGATAATAAGATCTCTTTTTTAAGGCGGTTGCCAGAATTAAGTGATTTAACCAAATTAAGCACTCAGCACAGTGCTTAACACATGAGAAGGGCTCAGTTAATCCAGTTGTAATTGTTCTTGCTGTGAAAGGGAATTGAGACAGAACTTTTGGGTGAGCCTGGGAAAGTTTCTTTACCAATTTGGACGTCATGTTTTTCATCAGTGAAATGAAGATATTGAGAAGGGGTACTGCCTTATGGAAAGTCTGGACTTGTGGAAACCTACTGTCTTTCTTTGAAGAGCAGGGACTTTCTCAGGTTGACATCTCTTCTGATCTTTGCTTGCAGTCGCAGGACGGTGTGGTGAAAGGTCAGCTAGGAGACCTAACTAACACCCGTCAACAGTGTAGCCAAAACAAGTCATTTCTCTAAGCTTGACTTTCTTTACATAAAAAGATTCATCCCAAGTGGATGTGATTCATGGACATTTGCTTCCCCAGGCAGCCAATGTTCTCCTGTTGGCTACCTACTGCATTTGTAATCATTTATTTGGTGTCTGCATTGCCCATAGGACAGTAACCTTCTTTGACCACAGGTGTTTTGCTCACTGCTTGGCACATTTAGTCATTCATTCCAATGGTATCTTTTTAATGCCTACTAAAAGGTCGATGCTGTTTTAGGTAGTGGCATTCCATAACAGGAATAAAGCAGGCAAAGTCCCTAAGCTCATGGAATTAGATTCTGATTCAGTAGAAGTGAAGCATTCTTGTTCAGTAGAAGTGACCCTGATGATGGAAGTGTTCTTTGCTGTAGTCCAGTATGGTAACCATTAGCCACAAGTGGCTACTGAGCATTTGAAATGTGGCTAATGAGAATGAGGAAATGAATTTTTAACTTTGCTTAATTTTTTTTTTTTTTTTTTTTGAGACAGAGCCTCAAGCTGTCACCCTGGATAGAGTGCCGTGTATCACAGCTCACAGCAACTGCCTCCGCCTCCCAAGTAGCTGGGAGCACAGGTGCCCACCACAATGCCTGACCATTTTTTGGTTGCAGCCGTCATTGTTATTTGGCGGGCATGGGTTGGATTCGAACCCGCCAGCTCAGGTGTACGTGGCTGGCGCCTTAGCCGGTTGAGCCACAGGCGCCGAGCTAACTTTGCTTAATTTTAATGAGTTTAAATTGCTGCACATGTCCAGTGGCTTCCATAATTAGACAATACTGTTCTAGAGACCCGGCATTGGGGACAGAAATCAGTAGATAATTAAAATAATTTAACACAGTGACTTGAAAAGAAATAAAACAGAATGATGAAATAGTAAGTAGGGAAGTACTTTAGGTAGGTGCTTCTAGTTGAATAAGCATCAATAAATGTACAATAGATGAATTGTGAGGAATAATTCCCTTTTTTTTTTTTTCCCCCGGAGACAGTCTCACTTTTCACCCTTGGTAGAGTGCCGTGGTGTCACAGCTCACTGCAACCTCAAACTCCTGGGCTTGAGCGATTCTTTTGCCTCAGCCTCCCATGTAGCTGGGAGTATAGGAGCCTGCCAGGAGTACAAACTCCTGGGCTTGAGCAGTTCTTTTGCCTCAGCCTCCTAAGTAGCTGGGACTACATGCGTCTGCCACAACGCCCAGCTATTTTTTGGTTGTAGTTGTCATTGTTGTTTGGCAGGTCCAGGCTGTATTCGAACCTGCCAACTCTAGTATATGTGGCTGGTGCCCTAGCTGCTGAGTATAGGCACTGAGCCTATTAAATGGTACTCTGTTTTGGGAATCCTTATTCGAAGAACTAATTATTTCCTTTTCATAAAACAAACCCCAAATCCCAAAAGAAATCCTCACATTTTTAACATTTTATTAACAGCAAACATTTTTTTCTCCTAGCCCTGAACTATCATCTCCAGTTCCTGTTGGTGATACCTCAACATTGGGAGGTATGCTTTTGTGCCTTTATTTATTTTTTTGAAATTATTTACAGTTTAAGAGAATCTTGTAAGCAAGTACTTTTTTTCAGTTCACATTTAAAAAAATAATCTGGTTTCTGTCTATGCTGTTTGAGAGTATCAAGAAAAAGTAATTATTTTCACTAGTTTCATTATGTTGTGGGCATTAAAAAATGTTAAATTGTTAAGTATAATACAAATCAAAACACCATTTAAAACAAATATGTGACCTAATGAATTATTTTAAGGCAAACACTCTGTAACCACTACGTGTGGCAAAAAGTAGAACCTTTCTAGCCTCAGCCTTTGACATTTGTTCTGTAGAGTTTTGCAAAGTAAGAATTTTTTTTTTTTGGCCGGGGCTGGGTTTGACCTTGGGCATATGGGGCCAGCACCCTACTTCTTTGAGCCACAGGTGCCGCCCTCAAAGTAAGAATTTTTACGATTGCATTTTGTGATATAGTTTAACATGTTCCTTGACCCCCTATATTTCATGTACATTAGTAGTAGCTTTATTTAGTATTTAATTTTTTTTTTTTTGAGACAGAGTCTCACGCTCTTGCCCTGGGTAGAGTGCTGTGGCATCATAGCTCACAACAACTTCCAACTCTTGGGTTCAAGTGATTCTCTTGCCTCAGTTATTCTATTTTTAGTAGAGACAGGGTCTTGCTTTTGCTCAGGCTGGTCTCAAACTCCTGCGCTCAAGTAATCCACCTGTCTCTGTCTCCCAGAATGCTAGGGTTACAGGCGTGAGCCACCGTATCCTGCCAGTAGGATCTTTATTTTTAATTAAAAAAAACACAGATGTCTTTGTACAGGCTCATTTTATTGCACTATGCTTTATTGTGCCTCACAGATACTGTGTTTTTACAAATTCAAAATTTGTGACAATCCTGCGCGGAGAAAGTCTACCAGTGCTATTTTTCCAAGAGCATATGCTCATTTGGTGTCCCTATGGAAGCATTTTGTTTTTATCAATAAAACATTTTTAATTAAGGCATGTACATTGTTTTATAGACATAATGCTGTCATACACTTAACACATTGTGTGTAAACCTATCTTTTATATGCACTGGGAAGCCAAAAAAAAAAAAAAAGTGTGCAGTATCTTTGAGGTATGCCTGTATTAGAAATTGTAAACATGTACAAAAGCATACTAGGAAAATGAGGCCCATTTTCAACAATTGCCATTTTGTGGCCAATCTCCAACTGTCACCCACTTCCCCCGGTAGAGTTACTTCTTTCTTTATCTGTCCTGTTTTTGGGATAGCTCCATAAGGGTAGGAACTTTGTCTTTCTATCCCTAGCACCTTGTGCAAACCTAGGCATGTAGTACGTATCCAATAAATGCTTACTGAATGAGCCAATTATTTCTTGTTCTGAGAAGATTCTGTGAAATGTGTTTTGACGTTAGAATGTACTAAATTTCTACCAAAAGCAAGCAACTTATAGAAATGATTTTTGCAGTCAGTTCCTACACTTGATCTTAGCCAGAAGGCTGAGAAGTGATTAAAGTCAGTTCCTTATTCCTGATGTGAATTTCAACTTAGGGACTGAATTCATATATATTTTTTGTTTTCTTATTTAGGTGCTGCTCTCAGTGTTTCATACCCAGGGGTGGCCTCCTACGAAGGTGCCTCAAAGAGCAGCTTGGAAAGGCCGGATGAGAGTGTGAGTTATGCTCTGTTCTGTAAATTAGTTTTTAGTGTGAAGACTAGTGGTTAAGAGAGAGTTTATATTTCACTGCTGGTCTACACAGGATTTCATGTAGTACCCTGTTGTAGCAATGTTGTAGATTCTAAAGCCAGTACATTGAAAAGAATCTGAAGCCGGTCATGGTGACAAAAGCCTATAGTCCCAACTACATGGGAGGCTGAGGTGGGAGGATCACTTGAGCCCAGGAATTTGAGGCTGTAATGAGCTATGATTTTGCCACTGCACTCCAGCCTGAGTGACAAGAGAACACCATCTCTAAAAAAGTAGAATAGAATTAAAAAAATGTGAGATTCCTTAGAGCTGAATAAATCTTTTATTTGTGAGTTCTTGGTGAGGGAGGGCTTCAAGTTGTAAATGAAATGACATGGGGCCTGGGGAACTGTCAAGTGGGAAGCCCACTGCCTCTTGTGGGCTGGATAATGTGATTTACTAAGGTGGTTTTTGCATATGTTCTTCTTTTCCCTTAATAAACCAGATGTTAGTCTTCTCTTCTACAGGGAGAAAGAACAGAGATTTTATGTAGTTTAGAAATCAAAAATTACTATGCATGTAAGTATGCATTATTAGTAGGAACCTGTCCACAAAACAACAGCAGAACTCTTAGTTAAGTCACTATCACAAAAAATATTACACATTAGCAAAAAAATTACACACTTCCCAGGAAGATAGAAATAAATATTTTGTTAAATTCTATATTTAAAAATTGGCAGTTCATAAATCCCAGTGTATTTAATATAGAGTAAACGCTAACTGAACCTATTCCCAGGAAAGATGCAATTTAGTTACCTTGTTCCTTCCCTTTCCAACTTGGGCATTTTAACTTATATGACCTCAGATGAAGTCAACCCACCTTTCATTGTCCTAACTGTCACTGAACAAGGCTGGTGTAACTTGAAATCCCTAAGTGAACACCTGAAGTATAACCATGTCCCAAGTAGGTGGTGCTAGAAAATGTTGGCATTTTATAAATACAATGGAACTTCTGTAAGTTGACCACCCAAGGGACTGTAAAAAACTGATCAACATATGGAGGTGGTCAACATAAGGAACTAAGTCTGCTGTACTGGTATGTACATGTGATGCATGTCCAATCTCTGAAAATTAGGTCAATTTAAGGGGTGTCCAAGTTGCATGTAGATTATTTGAGGCCTGTATTTCAAATATTATACATGGACTTTTTTTTTTTTTGAAACAGAACCTCAAGCTGTTGCCCTGGGTAGAGTGCCATAGCATCACAGCTCACAGCAACCTCCAACTCCTAGGCTTAAGTGATTCTCTTGCCTCAGCCTCCCAAGTAGCTGGGACTACAGGCACCCGCCTCAATGCTTAGCTATTTTTTGGTTGTAGTTATCATTGTTGTTTGGCAGGCCTGGGCTGGATTTGAACTTGCCAGCTTTGGTGTATGTGGCTGGCTCCTTAGCCGCTTGAGCTACAGATGCTGAGCTGACTTTTTTTATTTTTTAACTCATCAGCTTTTTAAAAGTTTGCATTTTTAACATGTGACCCAAGACACACTCTTCTTCCAATGTGCGGCAGAATATAAAAGGTCAGATGGTTGGACTCCCCTGATAGTATGAGATAGAATTCATTGTAACATAAATAAAGGAATTGTGTGGAATGAATTAATATCCAAAACAGAGTACCATTAGAAAACAAAACAGTATAAAGATACCTAACAAAAATTAGATTGCCTGTACCTCTAGTTCAAAATGAAGCCCAAAGGATAATTTTATAGTTCGATTATTTTCCTAATGTATTTTTGTATCTTCTTTCCTAGAATTTGTATGCTGTATTTGTGTTTTGTTGATAGTTACCCTATAACTCATAACATGTATTTAACTTAACAAAAGCTTAGGCTTTTCAACATTTTTGTTTCATTCTGAGCAATGTAGGAACATTAGAAAATTGTAATTCAAATGATCATCCTCCAGACTTATATGCTATTTTTCAATATGTTTGTTCTTTCTCTCTTTTTTTTTTTTTTTGAGACAGAGTCTCAAAGTTGTTGCCCTGGGTAGAGTGCCGTGGTGTCATATCTCACAGAAACCTCCAGCTGTTGGGTTCAAGCAATCCTGTTGCCTGAGTTTTTATATTTTTAGTAGAGGTGGGGTCTCACTTTTGCTTAGGCTGGTCTCGAACTTATGAACTCGGGCAATTCACTCTCCTCAGTCTCCCAGAAGGAGAGGATGATAGACGTGAGCCACCACACCCAGCCTCCCTCTCTCTTTTTAATCCTACAGATTAGACTATATTATATTTGATTTATACAGTTAAAGTATGTTTCCCATTTACCCAAATGTTCACTATTTCATTTTCTTAAAGTTATTTTTTGCACTTTAGACCTTTCTTCTGGAATGATTTCTCTTCTGATATACACAATTCTGGTATTATTTTATCAAAAGTTTCTTGGCTGGGCATGGTGGCTCATGCCTGTATTACTAGCATTTGGGAGGCTGAAGTGGGTGGGTTGCCTGAGCACATGGGTTTGAGACCAGCCTAAGCCAGAGCCAGACCCCATCTCTAAAAATAGCTGGGTGTTGTGTCGGTCGCCAGGAGTCCCAGCTACTCAGGAGGGACTTCTGAGGCAAGAGAATCACTTGAGCCCAAGAGTCTGAGGTTGCTGTGAGCTATGATGCTACAGCACTCTACTGAGGGCAACAAAGTAACAGTTTGTCTCAAAAAAAAAAGTTTCTCACTGGTTCAATCTCTGTTTTGATCACCTGAAAATTTCTTGTCTTATCTCTTTAAAAAATTCTTATCTCTTTATCTTCTAATTCTAGAAAGATATCTTAAATATATATCCAACTCTGCATTGAGAGCTTTTTCTGTCAAACTTTTGTTTTATTATCTTCTGACTTGTATTATTACTACTTCAGGGAATCTGGTTGTTTTTAAGATATATATCTTCAAATATATGTGTGGGTGCATACACACACATCTGTATTTGATATTCTGCAGTTTCACAGAAGTGGGTACAGGTCTATATTGATGTTTATTTGTTTGGTTTGGATTTGTTATATTTCCTTAATGTGAGGCTTTAAGTCCTGAGAAATTCTTAGCTGTTATCTCTTGTGATTATGTTATGTGTCTGGCCTCATTTTCTCTCTCATGTCTCTTAGCTAATAACTTTCACTTTTTGTCTTTCTGTGTTAACATTTAGTTCTGTCTTCTATTTTTCTTTTAATTTAGTCTAATGTGTTTTTGAAACTGTCCATTGAGTTTTTAGAACTCAGTGGGAGTATTTGTTTTTGTTTTATTTGAGACAGAATCTCACTTTGTTGCCCTCAGTAGAGTGCTGTGGTGTCACAGCTCGACAGCAAACTCAAACTCTTGGGCTTAAGCAATTCTCTTGCTTCAGCCTCCCAAGTAGCAGGGGCCTCAGGCGCCCCCCACAATGCCGAGCTACGTTTTTTGTTGCAGTTGTTTAGCTGGTCTGGTCCGGGTTCGAATCTGCCACCCTTGGTGTATGTGGCTGGCGCCTTAACCACTGTGCTATGGGTGCTGAGCCTGAGTGGGAGTATTTGATCTCACATTCCAACATGTATAGACCTTCTACTTTGTCTTTTACCCCTTTGTGATGTCTAAAATCAAAGCCTAGGTCACAGAGGATTGCAGACAGTCCATGGAAATTGCCACCTTCAACACTCAATCACCATTCTGGATTTTGCAGAATATTTTATTTTTACATGTATTAGGATTACTATTTCAAAATAATGAATGCCTATATTTAAAAAACATTTCCTTATAAACTTTTTGTTTTGTTATTATTTACAGGTAAAATTCACATAAACCAAACTTCTTTGGGCTCTTCAATGATTTTTAAAAGTTTAAAAGGGCTCTAAGACCAACAAAAGTTTGAGAACCACCCTTTTAGACTAATTTTAAATGATAATTATAGCATAGTCAACTCCTTTTTTATTCACTTTTTACATTTATTTTTTTTTACTTTCCCCTAAACTGTTTAGTTTGTGTTCAAAGGAATGTAGACATGCAAAGTAATTTTAATATTCACCTACATCTTATAAAGTATACCCAATTTGTTCCAAAGTCAAATATATAAAAGGTTGTCATCAGAAATTGCCTTTGGCACTGCATCTGACACATTGTAGGCAACATCAATAAATGTTTGTTGACTGAATGAATATACATTGACATTTATTGTTGTTTCTCTAAAATTCCAGATTAGCAATGAAATTGAGAATGTGGTAGAAGAAACCACGAAACCAGCAACAGAGCAGATTGCAGAATTCAGCGTCCACCTTCTGGGAAAGCAATACAGGGAGGAACTACAGGACCCCTCCAGTGCCCACCACCAGCACCTCGTGGAAGAGTTTATTTCAGAGGTGGGTAGTTTGTTTAAATAAAGAAAACAGTTTGCTGGCGATCTGAGTTTTTTCATATTCGCTACAGTTTTAAAAGGTAAATTTAGGATTCAAGCTGTTTATTTACTTGGGTCTTGGGATGTTGACTTAGCCATTTCTTTGGAAAGTTCTGTGAAAAGTTCACAGAATAGAGAAGTTCTTTCATAGGAACAAAAATTTTTCCTGCTAATAAATAAATGTTATTGCTAACCGTTACTGTGTAGCCAAGGAAAAATGTATTCTGTCGCATGGTTTTGACCTAACACTATATGGAGAAATGAATTTCTTTGAGAAACTACGTATGGTGTATTGTTTTTCTTAAGAAGACATTAAATTTGATTTCTTTTCATTTCATCTTTGGTATTATTTTTTAAACTGAAAAATTTTGAATAGTTAAAACATAGGTAATGCCTGGTACATAGTTTGGAGCACAAAAGGGTACCCAGTGAAAAATAAATTTTCTTTTGATCTCTATTTCTTAGTTGGAGGTGTTTTTTAAAAAGATACATTTTGGGGGCTTGGCTCGGTGGCTCACACCTGTAATCCTAGCACTCTGGGAGGCCAAGATGTGTGGATTGCTGGAGCTCAAGAGCTTGAGACCAACCTGAGCAAGAGCAAGACTCTGTCTCTAAATGAACTAGCCGGGCATTGTGGCAAGTACCTGTCATCTCAGCTACTCAGGAGATTGAGACGAGGGGATCACTTGAGCCCAGGAGTTTGAGGTTACTGTGAGGTATACTTCCACTCTACTGAGGGTGACGTAGTAAGATTCTGATATTATTATGCCTATGCTCCTGTAATGAGGCATTGAATACCCGTCTGCCCCCCTCTGAAGATACATCATTCCTTCCTGTATATTTATTTTCCATTCTTTCTTAATGTGGTTTTGTTTGGCCAAGTTTGTCAATTCCATTACCTTGGATTAATTTCCTTCCCCAGACACTGTGTCTAGATGGGAAATAAAAATGTGTCTGTGTCAGGCAAACAGCATCATTGCAGCCATCAGACATGGGGAGTGTAGGCCAGACAATTCATTTTCCTAGCTGTGTGTCCAAGTTCAAGTTACAAGGCTGTGTGGTATGTGGAAGAAATGTCAGCCAGGCCAGTGGCCACCTGGCATCAGATAGTGTCTTGGATTGACTGTCTGGTTTTTGCTGCACTTTGATTAAGGAACCTTTAATATGCCTGAGTGCTTTGGTAAACAATTGCATGGAATGACTGCAGATTTGGAGAAAGTTCTATAAACACTCTGGAAAGCTTTGGCAGCAGGGACTTTATGAAGTAGGTAGCTATTGGCTTGAGGTGATTTGAGGGTGATGAAGGGTCTAGTCCTGCAATGAAATACCTTATTGTTCTATCCCCGTCCCCTTACTGGGAATGTGTCTACTAATAGCCCCTTTATGTGGACCTGGTGGGGGATGAAGGGGACATATCTCTGGCACTGTGTTTACTACAAACTGAAGGGGCCTCCAGCTCTCACCCTTCAGGTCACAGTCAGATTGTCCCTCAGCTTCTGTAGGTATTACTGGAAGGCATACAGGAAGAAAGAATGCATGCTTAGGAGGGTGAGGTTCAGGAATTATATCTCCTTTTCTTTGTGAAGAGAATGGTAAGAGGAAGAGGAGTGCTGAGTAGCTTGAGATGACACAAAGGATGACAGAGAGGGAAAGGTCCACGCGGTAGGCTTGATGGTGTTGGTCCCTGAAGGCTGTGACAGTGTCAACACAGAGTCCTTGCATGGTACTTTATGCTCTATGGCTGCTGTCGGTCTGCACGCGGCTGTTATGTGGATGAGTATCTTCGTGTTACAGACAAGGCCTCGGAGGCCACATAACTTTTTCATGTTTACTTTGGCCTCTTGAGAAGCAGAGGGAAAAATTGCATTTCCTCTTGCCTTTCAAAGTGCCCCTTCCTTTGTACATTATAGATCCCTTCATTATAATTCAGGAAAGGGAGTTATGATGAACTTCATAGTTTTCCCAGTTCTGGTCCCAATTCTAAAGCGTGTTTATCATGAGGCAGGTGAAAGAGGAAGAGGCATCGTAACACAGTGGGAAGAATATGGGCTTCAGTGTGATTCTGGCCAAGTTAGTGGATATCTGATGGTCTCAGTTTTCTCATCCATAAAATCGTGATGATATGTATGTCTTGGGATTGTTGCAAGAACTCGAAATAATATTGCAAAGCACCAGACACATAGCAGTCACTCAATAAATTGTACCTATTATTAATGTTGAAGTTAATAAAGTAGAATAATCTCTTACAACTGGGCACTTGTATAGTAGCTAACTGGATATGATGGATTAGGACACAATACCTACACATTAGACTCAAGAGATGGCAAGACCCAGGCTGAGATGGGGTTAGTAATAATACATAGTCGTAGAGCATTTTTCAGTTAATGGAGTACTTCTAGGTATATTCATTTTAATCTTATAAAAATAGATGTGGTGGGTGGGCAGGGCAGTATTAGTTCCATAAAAGAAGACTTAAGCATGGTCACTGTGCCAGCAAAAAAGAGCTGAGACTCTCAAGTCTTCTGATTCTACTCCACCCGCCTTCCTACAAGAATTATAATACTTCTTTCTTTCCTATCAGAGAGTAAAACAAGGCAAATTACTATAGCCAAAAAGTTTCATGGTTTGGATCCCTATTCTTAAGGCATGAAGATCTTCAGTGAACCAAGATTAAAAAAAAAAAAATCCCATTCTCCTGATTATATGAGGACTTGGTGAAAAGCAGATGCCCAGGGTGGTCACGAAGGCCCATTAACTTAATTTCTTTGTTTTGATGTTGGTCCCATGATGACCCATCTGGTGGGTCATGAATTGTTATGAATTCATGAATGTCATGGAATGATATGAATTAAATATTCAATTTTGTTAAAATATGTATTTGTGCACAACCTGATCATTTTTGCACATTTCATCCAGTCTAGCAAATTCTTTTTCCCCCTCCAGTCACTAAGCTCATATAGAGTTACATGGCTGGACTTTAAATACCCAGTAATAAAACTGGCTCCTGCAGATGTGATGCTCATAAATTGATCTTTTGACCAGTTGAGTTACCCAGCCACTTACCCGGCCACTGCTTGACATCTTCCTTTGTGCTAAGCAGTCCTCAAGGTCTCTCTCCTGAGGCTACTCAGGGCTTGCAGGTTTTTTTCTAATGTCGAGTGTGTCCATGATCTTGTGTGTGGTAGGAGCAGGAAACAGACGCTACCAGGCACTTTCACCCTTACAGAAAACAAACACTAGGCTGTTTGTCAGTGTGCGTGCTGTGGCCAGATTCTAATCCAAACAATATTTAAAAATGCTATTATGGTTTCCTTTGAAGTGAACTTTTTTTTCACATTTCATCACTTGGGGAAAAAAACAATGCTTTGCAATAAGTATCCTTTTTACAATTTGGAAAAAATTAATATTAAAGCACACTAAAACCTTACAAGACAAAAGAATGTGGCAGTGTGATGGTAAAAACTATTTTCTAACACTGTAACTATTATAAATATTTTTTACTTTTGCTTTCTGACTCTCTGTCTTTATGTATTTACACTTTCTATTTTATTCTTAAAAACATTTTTAAATATACTTTTTCATGTTCGATATAGTTCTAATTTTTATTTTTATTTTTAACAGATTGAAAATGCATTTACTGGGTTACCAGGCTACAAGGGTATCCGTGTACTTGAGTTCAGGTAAATAAACTTACTGATAGAGAAACACTCTTTATTCCAAATGCAATGTCCTTTATATTTATCACATATACTCTAACAACAAATTGTTTGAATGCTGTAACTCAGTGCTACATGTAGTAAATTAGTATTCTTGATGCTGTTGTTTCAGATAAGGAATCTAAATTAGAAAAAGGCACATTTATTCAAGGAGACATAATAGGTCTGTAGTTGAGCTAGGATAGGAACTTAGGAATTCATGTCTACAGCTTGCTGTTGATAAGTTATAAAGCTCTGGTTTGGCATTGATGGGAGTCTGAAGTCAGATTAGATGTGACCTCAGCATCCTCCTAAAGCTTGTCAATGTTATGATTTTGACATCTTGGTGTAAGGACACTTTGGAAGTGATGCATTATTCCTCATTTCAAATATAACAGTTGCGAGTAAATTAAAAAAAGACTTCTTTTTAAGATATTCCTTCCCTGCTTAAGACTTAGAGCATAGCAGGCACAGTGGCTCATGTCTGTAATCTTAGCACTCTGGGAGGCTGATGCGGTTGGATTGCCTCAGCTCCCTGGTTCGAGACCAACCTGAGCAAAAGTGAGACCCCCACCCCATCTCTAAAGAAAAAAAATAGCTGGGTGCTGTGGCAGGCACTTGCAGTCCCAGCCACTTGGGAGGCTGAGACAAGAGAATTGCTTGAGCTCAGGAGTTTGAGGTTGCTGTGAGCTATGATGCCACAGCACTCTACCAAGAGCAACAAAGTGAGACTCTGTCTCAAAAAGAAAAAGAAAAAGACTTAGAGCATAATGTCTGTGAACATGTATGAAAGAATGGTTTCTATTGGGCGGTTCACATTTCTGAGCTCTCTTAATCTTCAACTCTCTCAGGGTAGATACTCATTTTATATGCTAGGAAATAGGTGTAAAGGGATGAAATATTAGCCCCAAATCAGAGTTTGTAAACAGGTGGATGAAGAATTTTGAAAGAAAGTGGTTGACTTTATAGCTCTTGCTCTGACCCTTCATACTAGATTCAATACTGTGATTTAGGTGATAGCTGTCCCCAGTGTTCCAGTGCCAGGGAGCACAGGCTGCAGCACTTTGCAGCATGCTGGCATAATTAACGTAACATCTCAACTTTGCCATGTTTTTGTCAAAACTTCTGGGTTTACCAAAAATAGCAGAAAGCACTTAAATAGCATTTATACCATGCCAGGCTTATATACATATATAACTTTATACTCATTTAATTCCAGTATCAATGCTGTGAGATAGTCATTATTACTTTTATTTTTTTTCTAATCAAGAAATCAGAGGAGAAGGAATTTAAATAATTTGTACAAGGATGCTCAGCTAGTTAGCATTGCAGGCTTAGGGAAGAAAGGCCGAGCATAAAAAATGCACCCTCTCCCCACTCTTACACAATGACCATTGTCTCCAGTTCAGTTTTAGGTGTTTTCACAGAATGTTGCTCCAGTTGTGACTCAGCTCAGATGAGAACCTCAGAATGTGAGGCCTTCGAAGACCTCCCTCATTTGGCAGCGCGTAAAGGGCAGTGTGGCCTTTGGAGCCAACTTGTCTGGCTTCCAAATCTGCCTTTAGACTCTTACTGGATACTTTCGGGTATATCGCTAGGACTTAACTTCTCATTTGTATATATTAATCCTGCTTTTAAAGAATGCTTTTGAGGCTCGGTCCCCGTAGCTCAGTTTTTAGGGTGCTGGCCACATACACTGAGACAGGCGGGTTTGAACCTGGCCTGCGCCTGCTAAACAACAACTGCAATGAAAAAGATAGCCAGGCATTGTGGCAGGCACCTGTATTCCCAGCTACTTGGAGGCTGAGGCAAGAGAATCACTTAAGCCCAAGAGTTTGAGTTGCTGTGAGCTATGACACTACAGCACTCTACTAAGGGCAACATAGTGAGACTCTGTCTTAAAGAAAAAAAAATGCTTTTGAAATACTTTGGGAAAATTATTAGCTTCTTGTTTCCTTAACTTTCTTTACCTGTGATGTGGGGATACTAATAAATCTTAATTAAGATTAAATGTATTTTGGGCGGCACCTGGGGCTCAGTGAGTAGGGCGCCGGCCCCATATGCGGAAGGTGGTGGGTTTAAACCCGGCCTCGCCGAACTGTAAAACAGAAAAATAGCCAGGCGTTGTGGCGGGCGCCTGTAGTCCCAGCTACTCTGGAGGCTGAGGCAAGAGAATCGCCTAAGTCAAGGAGTTGGAGGTTGCTGTGAGCTGTGTGATACTACGGCACTCTACCGAGGGTTTTATAGTAACAATCTGTCTATAAAAAAAAAAAAAAAAAAAAAAAAAAAGATTAAATGTATTTTAATGAAATTATTAGCACAGTTCCTGGCACATGGAAAATTCTCTTTAAGCATCTGCTACATAAAATAAATGGTAAAGGTTGTACAACATCCTGTGGATTAGTCAATCCTGACATTAACCTAGTCCCTTAAGACCTTACTGTGTACCATATGATTTTAATACTACATAACACATTATCCCAAAAGACAAGGTTCTCAGTTTTATTAATGCCAACAACTGAAGTTCTTTGCTGACTTACTTACTGAAAATGTATATTTAAGAAGTGATAACTACACGCAATTTGTTTAAAAGACAGTAATGACCACTGGGTTGCAAGAGTGCTTTCTCCACTTTACTCCTTTTAATCTATAGGAGTTTGTCAACATCTGATACCATGCAGGGATTTTCATCTCAAAGAAAATAAAAAGAAATATATAAAGTACTTGCACTTTGATGATTAACGTGACTATAATAACTGTCTCAAACTCTGTTAAATATTTTCTTTTTTTTTTTTTTCAGGTCCCCAAAGGACAACGGCAGGTAGAGTACTTTTTCTCAATTTCTGTATTATCTGTGGAGATAGGAGGTAGTGTAGAAAATATGGGAGCTCTAGGTCTAAGGGAGAATCACTCATATTTTATGTCACTTCCAATACCACTGTCCAGCTCCTTATAGATCAAAGGTTCGCAAACTTTTCTATTAAGGTCAGGTAGCAAATAATTTGTAGGGTTTAGAGTCTCTGTTGCAACCATTCAACTGTGCCACTGTCCGGTGAAAGTAGGCAACACATTATAAGCTGATGAATTTAGCTGTGTAACACTTTACTATGGACACGGCAATCTGAATTTCATATAATTTTCACATGTCACAAAATATTTTTAAAATTTTTTCCAGCCATTTATAAATGTAAAATCCATTCACTTGTGGATAATTGGGCTGGGTTTAATTCACAGGGTACAGTTTTACAGTCCCCTGTTACAGACTGCTGACTGACAGATACTTTAAAATACTGAGTTAAATTTAATTAAAATAGGGATAACTTGCATCAATACTTTAATATTTTCAAGTACACTATGTCATTAAATAGTATAATCAAGTGTCATTTTAAGTGGTAAATGAAGAGAAGAAAACTGATCTCTATAATAGCTCATTTGCAAAAACAGCTGCTCTCTGGAATTTCTTAGAAGAGTGATATAAAAGCATAGTCAATACTTGTTATTTTTTACTTTTGATACCAAATTTATTTAAAATTAACTTTCAGTTGGAAGATTGGTTAAATATAACATGGAATTTATGAAGCAAATTCATTGGCTAACTATGGATATGTTTAGAATCACAGTATTAGTATACAGAATTTCACTGTAATATATTTGAAAAGAGTTTTCTGACTTTCTAATTTTTATTTGCTTTATTTTAATGGGCATTTATTAAATGCCTAATAATTTGGCAAGCCCTATGCATACATAAATATCTTTTGGGATTCACACTGTAAGAACACAGTTGAATTAAAAGAACTTTCAGAGATATGTCAAAGTACTGGGGTTTTTCCTTACATTTTATCTTCTTAGTATCCTTATGAAATAGTAAAAATGAGAATTAATATTCATTTTCCTTTTGGAGGTGAGAAAATTGTGTCTTGGAGAGGTAATATGACTTGCTAAAAGTTATAAAACTAGGAGGAATCAGATATTTTAAGCTTGGTAATCAAATTTTGTTTTCTATGCTTTTACTGTAGTAAACTGTTCTGTGTATATGTATTATAGGTGTATGTGTTGGTTGTCTGTATGCAACAAAAAGACATGATTGCTAACTCTTTGCCCTCTTAGAGTGATTAGAATGTTGAAACAACCCAAATATTGATGTTAGTCCTATGATCAAAACAATGGTACACGTTTCTTAAGTGTTAACAGTCCTCTTTAGGGACATTGGCATCATTTAATATCAGATTTCATGATGGAATTGTTAACCTAGGTACAGTTTTCAAAGTTGTTCAGCATTGTCAGGAATTGGCAGTTGATGGAGTTTACTTGTAATTTTTTTAGCATACTTATATTCTAAACTATATATGAATAAATATGTGGTACAGAAATAGTCTATTCATAAAAACATAACACCTTTCTCTCCCTTTTTCTTGCCTTTTCTCCATTAGTATTTATACTCACATGAAATTTTCTATTTGCTCTTTATGTCTTTCAAGATGCATTCGCTATGTAGCACCCATTTGAAGTAAATCAGCAGTGTCTCCAGTTGGTAGACACAATTCACAAATTTAGCTCCAGGCTTTTCCAGTGTATACCTCTTCCTAGAAGAAGTGTGAGAGAGGGAGTGTTTGAATTTCTCTGAACTGTCCTTATTTTGGTTGATCTTAATGAGCTATGATAGTACTATTTTTAATTTTTAAAATATGTATGTGCAAACAGCCAATCAGGGCTACTGAGGTAAGAGAATAAGAAATGGTGACCTTCACTTCCACATTGTTTCTGCAAACAGCTGTCAGACACACAGAGACATTCAGTCCTGTTCGGAAGATGAAAGGGCACGATACGGTGATGGTGGGTTAACTCAGAGCTGCTGAGTGTGGTGAGCCAGCACAGCTTTCTTCTGTCAAATGCTATTTTGTCTACCAGTGTGTATTCTGCTTTTTATGTACTTCCTTGGCCTCCTGCCTCTCTTTTATTCTGTCGCTCATCCTGAGACATCTCTGTACTCTATTTTCCTTGCCAGAACTCAATCTGTTCTGGGTCACAGTGATGTTCTTGGCCCTGAGAATAGATGTTTTTTTTGGCATCTAAAGCATTTCTTTGAGTTCTTGTTCCAGGACAGAAACATGATAATAAATTGCAGCATCTCTCTGAGGCATTTTATCTTCTCTAATGAATTTATCTCCACCAGACTAGGTAGATTGATTATAATAGAAATATTACGTTCAGATGTCCAATGGAAACATTGGGAGGCAAAGAGTATTTTGCCAGCAAAGTAAGGCCAGTAATTTATTCCAGATTGATCCAGGAACATTTCTCTTGATCTTTTCCTTATAATATTTGAAAGTCAGGCAAGGCACATGGCAGGTTCCCGGTAATGATTTTCTGCATTGCCTAGGAACCAACTTAAGTGCTAACTGGCAGAGACGTTCCTTCTCCTTTTTTTCCCTTATCATTGATTCCTGTTTTAGAGTCATGTTAATGCTAGAAATAAGCTTAATAGGTTGTACACACATCCTGAGGAGAAGCCCATCTTTTTGGAGCTGTAAATGTGGCCCATCCGGCTGAGCTTGGGAAGAACATGTACATCCTCACAAAGTTGGGCCACGAAATAATGTCTCCAACATGATTGCTCAGAAGATACAGTGGATGAAGATTATATGCATGTCCGTTAGGGCGAAAAATTGCTCTTTTATATTGAGAGCCTGTAAATATTTCTGATTAAGTCGTGAGTATCACATACTGGAAGTGGTACAAATTCAATTATTTGCCTGCATTAAAGAACAAAATTGACCATTTTTTTTCGTTATCAAAAAGATGTGTTGGAGGGCTGAGGAGGCAGCAGCGGCAGTAATGGGGGGCAGCAGAGCGATGACCGCCCTCTAGCCTGAACACCACGAGTGCCAAACAGGTCACTCACAGGTGTGTTATGCATTTGTATGTCGGGAAGGAGGCCACTGCCTGTTCTCACATGACTTGGCAAACAGCAAGCTGTCCGCCATCTGTAAATGCTATCAGATGGGGTACTGTGCCTACTGAGCTCAGGGCAGATACGATCACACAGGCCCATGCCCCACAGTATGCCTCCTCAGGTCTCCCTGTACTATCAGACGGGCTACTGTGCCTACTGAGCTCAGGGCAGCTACGATCACACGAGGCCCTCTGCGGCATCTAGTGGCTCTGTGGGCCCCGTGCCCCACAGTATACCCTCCTCGGGTTTCCAGAGCCCTCCCACTTCTTCCAACCTCACCGCATCTGTTGTGAGAACTAATTCATCAGAACCTGGGATGCATGAAAGGAGAATGTTGGTACTTAGAGACTGAAATCTTTCTGGCATGGCTGAAAAAAGACACACTCGAGTCTGGTGAGTGATCCAGGCAGCTACCGTGAGCCCCAGTCCAGCCCTCAGATGAAGCTACGTTCCTACCTGGATGCCATCAGGAGTGGTCTTGATGGCTTGGAAGCAAGCAGTAGCTGGGCCCATTTGCGGATGCAGGGGAGCACCGGTTTGGGGATTCCCGGGTCTACCTGCACGGTGAAGTGTGTGACATCTGTGAGTCCTGCATCCCTTTGACCCAGAGCAGAGGAAAGCTCATGAGAAGGTCTGCAAGTCCACGATTGAACTTAAAATGTAAAAGGCCTTTGCCTCCTAGGTAAGTGAGGACAAACTGTGCAGTATCTGCAAGGAAGTGACCCTTGAGAAGTCCTCTGCCTCCGAGAGGTTTGGGATCCTCTCCAACTGCAACACATGTACTGCTTGTCCTGCATCCAGCAGTGGCAGGGTGTCAAGTGGTTTGAAAACATGATTATTAAGTCTTGTCCGGAATGCCATGTGATATCAGAGCTTGTGATTCCAAGTGTATATTGGGTGTAACAAATTGATAGGACCTGTCTGTTTGAAAGCAAATGCCTTTATCGCCATGCTGACCCTGATGGGCAGCTGGCAGAGCCTGAGAAACCTTGGGCTCTGAAGGCACCGTGAGGTTCTTTAATGCAGTGAGGCTATAGGATTTCATCGAGAACCGAGAAGGCTGGCATGTCCCCAACACCCAAGATGCTGGCATGACAGAGCTTGGGGACCTCTTCATGCACCTTTCTGGAGTTGAGTCGTCAGAACCCTAGAGAGTAGATGGTCACCCCTGCATCTTGGGCTTTGCCAGTCAAAACTTTCCCAAGCCAGGAGGTGAGCTTCCCTGTGCTGCAGCTTCAGGTTGTGTGGCTTGGATTTGAGTGGGGTGTCCTTACCTTTGTCTCATCCACTCTCCATTACTACAGGCACAGGAAGAGTGAAGGACATAAAATAACCTAATTAGGTGTATGGAATTGCTATTTTATTTTTATTTTTTATTTTTTTTGAGACAGAGCCTTAAGCTGTTGCCCTAGGTAGAGTGCTGTGGCATCATAGCTCACAGCAACCTCCAACTTCTGGGCTTAAGTGAGTCTCTTGCCTCAGCCTCCCAAGTAGCTGGGACCATAGGCACCCACCACAATGCCTGGCTATTTTTTGGTTGTAGCTGTCATTGTTGTTTGGCAGGCCCGAGCTGGGCTTGAACCTGCCACCTTTGCTGTATGTGGCTGGCTCCTTAGCTGCTTGAACTATAGGCCTGATCCTGGAAATGCTATTTTTATAGTTACACTTAGTTACACTTCAAGCCCAGGGGGACCAGCTAACCATTCAGACTGTTTTGAGTGACGGCTTTTTAAAAATCTGACTCTGGACCTTTTTGATCTTTTTCTCCCTGCCCTTAATGCACCAGCTTTTTCTTACTAAAGGCTTCTTCAACTTTATGAAAAGCTGCCTGTGGCAGGTTTCTCTAAGTGTATTTAAATAGTGCATGGTCAAATTTTTGACTTCTGTAGAGCTTTCCAAGAACACACAATGTTTGTGCACAGCTGTAGCATAAAACTTTGTTGAAGGCTTTAAGGATAGTCATTCTTTTGAGTTCTCTCAAAATGTCCCAGGTCATTGTTGCCATAATGCAGCAAACAAAGTGAAAGTGTGCAATCTTTTTCTCTGTTAGAAGATTCTAGAAGTTAACAGGAAGTACTGGGTGGTGGCAGTCCAGTCTCCTGTCTGGCTGGTGCTGGGGTCTGGAGTGGAGGGGTCCCTGCCCAGCTACACGATTGCTTTGAGGGCCCAGAACACGTGTGCTTCTGTAGTGTGTGCGTCATACTCAAGCCATGTCATCTGATTGGTCAAGCTGGACTTTAACTGGGAGTTTTGTAAAAACTTTTGATTCTGGCCCAGCAGTGGTTAAGACTGAGGGGAATTACAACCTTGTGAACCAGGACAAACACATTCCAAGTCTGAATTTACTTTTGTTAAAAAAAAAAAAAAAAAAGAAAAAAGCTGTGGATACCAAATTTTTTATAAAATGCATTACTTAATATCTTAAAAAGAGTATTTATTGAATTACCATGAGCCAAGCTTTGAGCTAGATTGTGCTAGATGCTTGGGACATAGAGCTGAATAATAATTGTGCCTGAATGGTTGGTGGGAAGATATAACATGAGCACCAGTTGCATCTTTAGTGTTAGAAGTTTCCCCTGGGAGATGGCAGATGTTATGTGAAGCAAAAAGAAATATCGAGGTGAAGAAGCTGTGTGTATGTGTGTGTAGATATGTGTGTGGAGGATGTATGGGATGGAAGGTAATAACAGGCACTGTAGACAGAAAGAAATGTATGTGCAAAGATCGAGAGACAGAGCAGCGTGTGGGGCCTGTGGTCTGCCATAGATTGTAGAGAGTACGATGTGCTAAATTCTAACCAGTAGGTGTCCCTCTTACTGTTTCACTCACTTTGGAACCGTCACTTGGTTATTTTAGCATATTTTACTGAACTTATTCCTTTTTGACGAACATTGGCAATTAACTATGAATCAACATATTCTGATGTGCAAAATTAAGAGACTTTAATTTCTTAAGGGATTGAAGGAAGTTTCAGAGATAAGCAGATGTTTTTACTCATTAGAGCATCAAACTGTCAAAGTGCTACTTTTTTTTTTTTTTTTGCAGTTTTGGCCGGGGCTGGGTTTGAACCTGCCACATCCAGTATATGGGATTGGCGCCCTACTCCTTTGAGCCACAGGCGCCACCCGCTCAGTTGCTACTTTTAAAAGCCTTGAACCACCCTATTAGATGAGGCAGCTTATCAGATCTGGGAAGAAAACAATATTGAGGTGACTCAGAGTGACAGGAAACATCAAAGGGGCCTGGCTGCTTGTATGACAGGTGGAGGTGTCACATTCATGGCATCCCTTGCAGTCCAGGGTGTGTGATCTGTACCATTCTGGCCAGGAGAAGTCCAGTCCAGTGAGGACTCCCAGGAAGGAGAGGTTTCTTAACTTCAAACTACAAGAGACAATGAATTCTCTAGGATGTCCATTGGTCTATTTAAAATTTATTGCATTGGCTGCTCATCCATTCTGTCCCACAGGGAAATTTATCCAGCATTAGAATAAAAAGTTTCCCCTGTAAGCTTCAAATCAGAAAAAGGAAGCTGCATGATTAACATCTAATACCATCAAGCCATGCTAGCTTGTTGTTACCATCTCCAATCTGCGGGTCTATCTTATACTGTAGCTCTAATATATTGGTCAGAAGCTTTCCACTAAGCTGTAATATGAATTAGTTCTAATTCCTTTTTGGAAAAAACACCATGATATCATCCTTATTATGTTGATACTTGCAGAGATAGCTCTCATAGTACTCACCTTTATGGAGCCTGAACCCAGGCTCAACTGACTGAGCCCTGCTCAGCCTCCCCCCACCACCTCTCTTCACAGCCTCTGCTGTGGTGGAGCACAAGAAGGAGTACCTGGGACCTCTAAGGTCCCACTCACACTTTAGTAGCTAGCATGACTTGCTGGTATTGGATATTAAGGTCATGCAACTTCCCTTTTCTGATTTGAAGCTTTTACAGTGGAAATGTTTTATTATAATGCTGCATAAATTTCCCTATGTGGACAGAATGGATGAGCAGCCAGTGCAATAAATGATCAGGTTGGCAGGTATATTCCTGATTGATTAGCTCTAGTCATAGGTTCCTCCTAAACAATACTGCAGCTGGTTCTTTCTAGTAGATACCACTTACTAGCAGGGAAGACAGTTGCCTATTATAGTATTTACTGACTCATCATACAGAGCATGGCTGATTCTTACTCATAAGCATCAACTACTATCTCAGAGATTAAACTAGGTGTCCAAATAGAATTTACACTGTTGAGAAGACCACAGGGCTGGGGAAAGAGAAAGGATTTCAAAGGCTTCTGTTGTCAACAAGAGAGAGGGAATCTGCCCATGCACATGGTATACCCCTGCTACAGCCTACAAATAAATAGCAACAGAGAAAACCACCATGCTAAGAATACCTGTGATCAAGGGTATCCACCTAGAATCTAGACCCTCATCAAAGTACCCACAAGTAAAGTCAAAGGTCTTTACCGAATATATGCTACAAGCATAGCCATTATGGGAAAAAAGTCTCATCTAAACAAAAGACAATCCAAAAATTAGAAGCAATATCTGCTCCATCCAGATAAGAAAGAATCAGCACAAGAACTCTTGAAGTATGAAAAATCAGAGTGAAAGGACTCCCCCCCAAAGGAGAACACCAGCTCTCTATCAAGAGATCCCAGCCAAGATGAAACTACTGAAATGACAAATAAAGAATTCCAAATATAGATTAAGGAAGCTCAATGAAATCCTTAAGATTCTTTCCTAAAGAAAAAGGAAAACCAACTCAAACAAATCAGAAAAATAATTCAGGAGATGCATGAAAAATTTACTGAAAAGACAGATATGTTAAAAAAAGCAAATAGAATTTCTGGAAATGAAAAATTCATTTAGTGAAATTCAAAACACAGTGGGCGGGAGAAATATTTCATACGCATGGGAATAGTAGGAGTAGCTATTGCAATATTAGATAAAATAGGCTATTTATTTATTTATTTTTGAGACAGAGTCTCATTATGTTGCCCTCCGTAGAGTGCTGTGGCATCACATCTCACAGCAACCTCAAACTCTTGGGCTTAAGTGAGTCTGTTGCCTCAGCCTTCCAAGTAGCTGGGATTACAGGTGCCTGCCACAACTCCTGGCTATTTTTTGTTGCTGTTTGGCTGGGGCTACATTCAAACAAATGGACCTAACAAACATTTACAGAACATTCTACAGCTAAACTGTGGAATATACGTTCTTTTCATCAGCACATGGGATATTTTCCAAGATAGATTATATATTAGGACACAAAACAAATCTCAAGAAATTTAGAAAACTTAAAATCATACCATATATCTCCTCAGACCATAATGGGCTAAAATTAGAATTCAATTTCAGAGGGAACTATTAAAACTGCACAAATGCATGGAAAGCAAACAGCCTCCTGCTGATCCTTAGGTTATTGAAGAAGTTAAGATGGAAATACAAATTTTTTGAATTGAATGACAAAGGGGATATAAACTTCCAAAATCTATGGGATAGATCAAAAGCAGTGCTAAAGCAAAGTTCATAGCCTTAAATGCTTACCTGAAAAAGAAAGATCACAAATTAACAACCTAATGTCACACTTAAGGAACTAGAAAAAGAGCAAACCAAACCAAAGCTAGTGGAAGAAAAGAAAGAACAAAGCTTGGAGCAGAAATAAACAAATGGAAACCAAAAATGTAATACAAAGGATCAATGCAACAAAATGTTGGTTCTTTGAAAAGATAAACAAAATCAATAGATCACCAGCCAAATTAACCAGAAATAGAAGAGAAAGGACTCAAATAGGCTTAATCAGAAATGGAAAAGGAGACAAACAACTGGTACCACAGAAATACAACATATTATCTATGACTACTATGAAAACCTCTATGCACACAAACTAGAAAACCTTAGGGAAATAGATAAATTATTAGAAACACATAACCTCACATTCCTGAATTAGAAAGAAATAAAAATCCTGAACAGACCAATAATAAGTAGTGAGATTGAAAGAGTAGGAAAAAATTTCCCAACCCCAAAAAGCCCACCCTAGACATGTTCACAACCAAATTCTAACAGACCTACAAAGAACTGGCACCTATTCTACTGAAACTGTTCCATAACATTGAAAACAAGGGAATCCTGCTCACCTCTATGAAAACAGTGTTACCTTGAGGCCAAAGCCTTTTGGTATCAATAAAAAGGAAAACTACAGACCACATATCCTTTATGATCATAGCTGCAAAAATCCCCTACAAAATACTAGCAAACTGAATTCAACAGAACATCAAAAAGATAATCCACCATGATCGAGTGGGTTTCATCCCAGGGATGCAAAGATAGTTCAACATATGAAAAGCAATAATGTGATTCATCATAGAAACAGAAATAAAAACAAAAACCATGTGGTTACCTCAACAAATGCAGAAAAGCATTTGATAAAATTCGTCACCCTTTCATAGTAAAAACCTTCAACAAGCTAGACATAGAAGGAACATCAAAATAAAAAAATCTATATATTACAAACTTACAGCCAACATCATGCTGAATGGGCAAAAGTTGGAAGCATTCCCCCTAAGAACTGAGACAAGACACATATGCCTGCCCACTGTCGTCACTTCTATTCAGCATAATTCTGGAAATCCCAGCTAGAGAAATCTAGCAAGAGAAATAAAGGGCACCCACCCGAGGAAAGAATTGGTCAAATTATTCCTGTTTATTAACATCATGGTCTTATGTCTAGACAACCTTCAGGACTCTATCAAACGACTCCTAGAATTGATAAATAAATCCAGCAAAGTCTCAGGGTTACAAAGTCCATGCACACAAATCAGTAGAATTTTTATATAACAGTCAAGCTGAGAGCATCAGATAGCTGCAAAGAAAATAAAATATGCAGCAATATGCTTAAGGAAGGAGGTGAGAGATCTCTTTAAAGTACTATAAAACCCTGATGAAATAAAACATAGATGACACAAGTAAATGGGAAGACATCCCATGTTCATGGATTAGAAGAATCAATATTGTGAAAATGTCCATACTGCCCAAAGTGGTTTACGGATTCAATACAATTCCTATCAAAATACCATGCCATTTTTCAAAGATCTAGAAAAAATATTCCTAAACTTCATATGGAACCAAAAAGGAGGCCAAATAACCAAAGAAATCTTAAACAAAAATAATAAATGTGTATGCATCACATTACTTGACTTCAAAGTATACTGTAAGGTTATGGTAGCTAAAACAGCATAGTACTGATATAATGGTAGAGATAGACCAATGGAACAGAATAGAGAACTCAGAAATAATACCATATAGCTATGGTCAGCTGATTTTTGACAAAGCAGACAGAAACATACACTGGGGAAAAGATACCCTGTTCAACAAATGATACGGAAAAATTGGATAGCCTCATGTAAAGGAATGAAACAGGATGTCTGTCTGTTGTCATATACAAAAATTAACTCAAGATGGATTAAAGACCTAAATACAAGACCTGAAACCAAAAAAATTCTGGAAGAAGCCATCGGAAAAGCTCTTTTAGACATTGACTGAGTTAAGGAATTTGTGCTTAATACCTAAAGCATAATAAAGGCAAATATATCAACAACAAAAATAAATAAATGGTACCTAATTAAACTAAAACCTTTCTGCACAGCAAAGGAAATAATCAACAGACTAAACAGATGAGTTACAGAATGGAAGAAAATATTCACAACTATATATCTGACAAAGGGCTAATATCCAAAATTCACAAAGAACTTAAATCAGCCAGAAAAAAACAAAACAACTCCATTAAGAAGTGGACAAAAGAAATCAATAACATTCTTTTTCTTTTCTTTTTTTCTAATATTTTAAGTTTATTATATTTTCATTAGAAAACTCTCAGAAATATAAAATGGTGTACAGTTTTTTTTTTTTGAGACAATGGCATACAGTTTTTTTTTTTTTCTTGAGACAGAGTCTCGCTATGTTGCCCTTGGTAGAGTACAGTGGTGTCACAGCTCATAGCAACCTCTAACTCTTGGGCTTAAGCAATTCTCTTGCCTCAGCATCCCAAGTAGCTGGGACTACAGGTGCCCACCACAACGCCCAGCTATTTTTTTTGTTGCAGTTGTCATTGTTGTTTAGCTGGCCCCGGGCTGAGTTTGAATCCGCCTGCCTTAATGTATGTGGCTGGCACCCTAATCACTGAGCTACGGGCCTGGAGCCAAATGGCATATAGTCATGACTAGTGTGAGCATATAGTTTATCATGGAAACCTCTATACTTTTTGGAGTAAAAGGGGCACTAATTAGTTATTATAAGGGAAGAACAGATCTAACCAGAACTGTCCCAGTAACCAGCACATGTGGACAACCAACTATTGCCCTCTGACTCTTCTTCCACTCATTACCCTTGCTTTCTTCCTATTGCTAGCTATTGGGAAAGCATATAAAACATTTTTGATGTAAAACCATTTGGCAATATATTGGACTACTTACACAACATTATAAGAGTACTTTCTTTGCTCACTAGTCATGTTTAGAAAGGCCATTTCATAAAGGTAGTTTACAGTAGTGTAAAACTTTGTAACTTCAACTGTATCTCATCCTGAAGTTCATCACCACTTTTAAGGAAGCAAGTATATCATATAAAGTGCAGCAAAGATCTTCAGTTCTTGGTGCTTCAGTCATTTCCTTCATAGTTGCATGTAAGTATTTCTCAGCTTCACACCACAAAAGGGGGCCATTTGTTTTTTCCACAGGCTTGAGCTCTGGAGGGTAGTGCTACTGGAGACATTCATTCAGAAACTTCTTGTAATCTAGGCTTATAATTTTCTGAATTTCATCATTTATTGGCAGTTCATCAAAGTGGTACAAATCATGCATGTCAAGTGAAAATGCTAAATTTTTACGAAAACAAACTATCGCCATATTCCTTTTCTGTCATCTGGACAGAAGACAGGAAGATCATCTTGACTAAAATGCGAAATAATTAGACTAGTAGCATTACAAGCTGCTGTGGCAGATGAAATGGAAAAGGGCCAAACATCTGTTTAATGGCCATTGTCTCCTCGTGCCCAACAGTGTCCTTCGAGTGAAATGTCAGGAGAAATGCGGCTGCATTTCAGCTGCTTCTCTCCCACCGTCCATTCCAGCTATTTGTTTTCCAGCATGTAATATTTCATTTAATTCTTCATTTACACTTTGCATTTTAATCTTCTCCAGTTTTTTTTTATTCAAACATTTTATTATCTTCTTCCATGTTAGACCCAAATCTAAAACTTGTCCATGAAGTTTGGATGACTTTAAGTCAGCTATGTCTTCATTATCATTATCTTGCTTGGTGACATTTGAAAAGGAGCTCAAAGCTCCTGTGAGACCGAGGATAAAGTCATCTGTTATTCAATCAGTGATCCATATAACTAGAAATCAAACAATATGATATTTATCTACTCAGAGGAGGTGGGAGAGGTAATCAAACTCAGTGAGTTGTCCTCTTTATTCTGGCTCACGAGCTTCCTATCACTCCATCTGTTCCTACCACCATGCCTCCCTCCCTTTGGGTTTTATTTTAACTTCTCACACCAGTGGGGAGCAGAGGGCAGGGCCAAGGATGCCCACAGGCAACTGTACCAACCCCCCTCACCCCCAGCATCCACCCTTGCCTACCAGGTTGGTCCTAGTCACTGGCAGCCGCACCTTAGGACAGCCAACAGCCTTGTTTTTCAAGGAAGATATACAAATGGCCAACAGACATATGAACACATGTTCAATATCACTAATCATCAGGGTAAAAAAAATCAAAAAGCAGTACATTTGTTATGGATACTATGAAAAAGGAATGCTTGTACACTGCTGGTGGGGATGTAAATTAGAACAACTTCTATGGGAAACAGTATGGAGATTCCTTAAAGTATTAAAAGGACCCTATTTGACCCAGCAATCCTACTGTATATATCTACCCAAAGGAAAAGAAGTCATTATGTGCACAATTCATAATTGTAAATATCTGGAATCAACCTAAGTGCCCATCAGTTGATAAGGTGCATAAAGAAATGTGGTATACTGTGTGTGTACTACTCAGCCATAAAGAGGAATGGAATGATATCATACAGCAATGTGAATGAACCTGGAGAACAGTTTCCTAATTGAAATACCTCAGGAATGGAAAAAAAACAACCATATTTTCTCACCAGTAAGTGAGAGTTAAACAATGGGTACAGCTGCTCATAAGTGGTGTAAAGGATACTGGAGACCAAGAAGGGGAAAGGTGAGAGGGGCGAGGCATAAAAACCTGCCTGTTGGGTGCAAGGTACACTATTCTGATAACGGGCACATGAAAAGCCCTGTCTTCACCATTATACAAGTCATCCATATGACAACAACACTTGCACACTATAAAATTTCAAATAAAAATTATAAAAAAAATAAGAAAGTCAAGGAGAGACTGAGATAGTGGCAATTTGAAGGTGGCAAATTGCTTTTATTGCGAGTCTGTCTGAAGTGGTTTATCTCTGGGCAGGCAGTGTTCTCTTTTCCCCTGGAGGGTTATTGGCATGGCTTGCTCTGGGCAATGCCTGTGCCCAGAGACTGGCTGGAAGTCAGAGTGATAACTGATGTAGAGCTGTCCTCATAATGACTTTTTCTAGTAATAAGTTTAATTAGAGCTACTGAGAGTTGTAGCATAGTAGTAGTTCAGAATGTAGGTGATAGGGTCAGACAGCTCCTGTGCTTAATTCCTGGCTCTACCACACTTCTGTTATGAAATTTAAAGAAGCAATTTAAGTACAATAAGGTTTTGTTTTCTCAACAATATTCTTGAAGATAATAAAACCCTTTTCATCATATTATGAAAATTAAGTGAGATCAAGTTTCTAAAATTCCTGTCACATTATAAGCACTTACAAAATGTTAGCTTTTTGTTGATAGAGATATCTGAGTTAGAGTCTAGAGGAGTATTTCTAGTTGCTTTAAAATTTTATATTTGGATGTCATTTCTTCAAATGACTATTTAACAAAATGTCAAATAACACATCATGTCCTTTGTTTATTTTCTTTCTATTTTTTATTCCAAGGAGTCTTTTCTTTGTTATGAAAAGATGGATGATGAAAAAAGCCTAATTCCCAAAGTTATTTGTTTGCATTTCATAAGGTTTTACATAATTCATTAATGAGGATGTCATCAAAAAAGAAAAAAAAAAGCAAGAGCTAAATTTTAGAGTATTTGTTATTGGGAAAGGATTACTAAGTTATTGGTTAATGCCATGGAGGGTAGTAAAATCATAAACTTTAGAATTGCCTTTCCTACCAGACCAAGGAAAAAAATCATATCATAATAATTTACCACAATTGAATTTTAAACTTTATAGAGCTGTAAATTGTCTGGACTATCAAACAAAAATATGTCTCCTGAAAGAGCTGTCATTAGAAAATACTCTAGTATGACATTTTAAAAGAAATAATCATCAATTTGCTTTATTTCCAAGTTTTCATATTTTTCCTTCCATAGTAAATCACTGTGTTCTAGTTTATCATTAATCCAACAACAATAAAATGATAGGAGAGGATTTTCCATAGTGGGGAGGAGTTAGGCTTTTTTTTTTTAATTGGAAGGAGAAATGCTAATAGGGAAAGAAGGAAGCAGGCTGATAGTGAAGGAAGGATTTGGTTTTGAAGGAGGGTAGATGAGGTGAGAACGTGACAGTTGTGTCTCCAGCCTCCTCGCAACTCTTCCTGTTCTCTGTCCTCTAAAAAGGACAAGGGATGGCAAAGCATTGCAGAGTCTGCAGAAAATGGTGATGGAATCCATGCTTTTTAGACTCCCTCTCCAAGTTTAAGGTTTGTTTTTCATGGGGTCAGTGTTCCTTTGTGCTTCCTTAGCTGGACATAATCTGTTCTCTCTTTTCACCTATAGTGGCATCGATGTTCATTATGCTGTTACTTTCAATGGCCGGGCCATCAGCAATACCACCTGGGACCTAATTAGCCTTCACTCTAACAAGGTAGAAAACCATGGCCTTGTGGAATTGGATGATAAACCCACTGCTGTTTATACAATTAGTAATTTCAGAGATTATATTGCCGAGACACTGCACCAGAATTTTTTGCTGGGGAATGCCTCCTTGAATCCAGATCCCGACTCCCTTCAGCTTATCAATGGTGAGTTTGATATCTATCATGACATCCTTGTATAGTTTTAGTTTCTTTTCTGATATGCTCTGGTTAAAACTAATTTCCCTAAATTTATATGGTTTGAGCATTCTCTACACTGTATGAGATAGGAGCCATCCTGATATGAATAGAGCTTCAGCCATGCAGCTATTTTGGAAAGATTAATCAGGGGCTGTCTGGAGTATCTGTAGACAGAAGTCCATGGTGTGGGAGAAATGGAGAATAGCATCACAGAAATAGGTTGGAGAAGTGGGAGTGAAGTATAAGAAAAAGGAAAGTAGTACCTGGAAGTCTGAATTGGAACAGGCTATTCTAATGCTGCCCAGGTGACCGAGACATGAAGTCTCCCATGTAAGTAAGTCAGCTGGTAAAGGCTTAAAAGTCAGAGATCAGAAGAGGAGCAGGTAAGTTAATGGAACATGTAGGTCAAAGAACTGGTAATGGGGGCTGGGCAGAATCCAAGAGAATCCAATGCTGACTTTATGTTCAGATAGCTGTAGATATCCAATTATGATCTATAATGAATAGGTGGGTCCAGGATCATTACAAAGAGAGCTTCTACTCTGGCTTTGGAGGCTAAAGGGTGGCCTAGTCAACTTAGGTCTGAAGCTAGCTTAGGATCTGAGTACTAGTACCCAATATCTTATAAGCTCATGGTGTCCTATTATCTTACTTGCTACTTCATATTTGCTTCTCCATGATTTCTTTGCTCATTGGTAGTTTAGCTATTATAATGTTTAGTGGAGTATGTTTTATTTATTTATTTTTATATATTTATGTTTTTTTGAAACAGAGTCTCACTCTGTACCCTGAGTAGAGTGCCATGGTATCCTCACTCAAGCAACCTAGCTCAAAACCTTGGGTTCAAGCGGATCCCCTTGCTTCAGCCTCCTGAATAGCTGAGACTAGTATATTTTATTTAAATGACAGCTCGGAGAAGTACCAGCTGCCAAAGAAGAAAATCCTTATGTGAGAGGAAAAACTAACAATGATACATTTTGATAGCCTCTCCATCTCCCACACATTTTAAAAAGAAAAGAGCCTCTATTCTTTCAGGCCCACACCTAGGGGTCTGTGTGTGTGTGAGAGAGAGAGAGAGAGAGAGAGAGAGAGAATAGGCAAATAAACAAAAACAGATGCTAGAGAAGCTAGTTGGATTTACACAGAGAGAAGAGAAAATTATTAATGGAAGAGAAAAGAATAGATATGAAAGGTGAGGTAGAGAAGTACTTAGGGAGTCAAGATTTTTGGGGTTGGGGTTTGGAAGAAACATTTTTAGAGAGAGAGAAAGGAAAGTCTTGTCTTTTCGGGCAGGTGAGAGAAAGAGAGAGAGAGTGAGAGTGAGGAAGAATGAGAAAAACTTCAATAAAATTTTCCTGTGTGTGATAGACTCCTTTATTCTCCAAATAGGAGTTTTTGTTTGTTTTTGAGTAAAACTTTAAATTGCTTTTTAAATATTTTGGTTTCTGGACTGATGTTTCTTTGATGTGATATTCTACTGAGACAGGGTCACAAACTGGCCTGAACTTATGTGAGTTTCTTAGGACTTTGAGATAGGGAAACTCTCTCTCCAGTGGGTGATAGTGATATAAAGCTATCTGTTCTTACACATTAGAGGGTCTTTGTCTTTTGGAGCAAGGCGAGTACCCTGGGACCACTTCCTCATATACTCCTTTTTCATTGTCAAATCTTGTTGGAATACTTGGGCTAGATAAAATAGTGAACAGAGAAACTTGTTACAATCTCAAACTACAGAAAATTTTTGTACAAGGCTAATAGAGACTAGCTAGGTGCTAACCGTAGAGACAGTGTATGGGCAGAAAGGTCTAGGACCCCGAATATTGGGATCTAAAAGAGAAAGGATACAGTCAAGAGGTCTCCTAAAGGAGATTGGAACCGAAATGGAGCAGGAGATGTAAACTCTAAGGTTGGTAACTAGAGTGGTGAGAGAATGAGGTGAGGAATCCATACGTACATGATAGGCAAGGTGAAGTGTTTTGGGAAACACTAAGCATCCTTGCCAGATCTTTCTTTAATATGGAGCCTGGGCTAACTCCTAAAAGATGTCCTAAAAAAGAGGTCAACAATGCTCTTAGAATTTGAAAGGAAGTTCAACAAATGCTTTAAAATATCTAGTACTTGGTGGCACCTGTGGCTCAAAGGAGTAGGGCTCCGTCCCCATATGCTGGAGGTGGTGGGTTCAAACCCGGCCACGGCCAAAAACTGCAAAAAAAAAAAAAAAAAAGTAAAATATCTAGTACCAACTAATCCAGGTGCCTTGGTCTTTCATTAGATGTATGTTTCAATTACTCAGAACTTTGTCCCTAAAATCCGTTTCTGTTAATGCCAACTTCGTAGTTCTGAATGGCTGTAGCTTTCTAGGTAACCTGATCATCTCTCAAAAGATAGAATCGTCCTTGATCACATGGAGCTTATTTTCCATAGACAACAAGATAATTGTATACTCAGCTGAAAGGAGCTTTGGAAAATACTTAGACCAAATAAGGGGTTTTGGCTTCTGCTTGATCCTTCTCTGTTGGGTCAGTGGGAACAGGTGAATAAAGAGATGCTGCTTACATTTTTGGTTGCAAACATCAGATCACCCTTCTAGAAATCCCTTCTTTTTAGCTTTTAATCAATCCTCTCTCTCTTCAGGATAAATCAGTTATTTCTTTGTCTATATTCCCCTCACTAGTTTTATAATTTGTGCTTTTCTGACATAGGTAGCGCTGTCAGAAGAACAGCTTGGCTTTGTTAGTATTTATTGCCTCAACTTTGGTAAAGTCTGTGATAAATAGCAAGGATCCAGCAAATCTTTCCTGAATTATACAATCTACTCTCACTTCTTTATTTGGTCTTTAATATTGTTATAGCAATAAAGTTTTTTTGTGTCCTAGCCTGTTTCTCAAAGATGCTTTCTGTCAAGAAAAAAATCATTTTTCATGCTTTTCTACCATTCTTAGCATCAACCAAATGAATCAAAATTTCAAGATAATTTTTAAACCTAAAATAAAAGAAATTCAATTTAAAAATAACTTTCATGTGAATCTTGAAAAATGTAAAATCTGACTTGAGAAAAATTAAAAAATTAGATAGGTATTATGGCAGACATCTGTAGTCCCAGCTCTCAGGAGGCTGAGGCAGGAAGATCATGTGAAGCCAGGAGTTTGGAGGTTGCTGTGAGCTAGGCTGATGTCACGGCATTAGCTGATGTCATTCTAGGCAATAGAATGAGACTCTTGTCTCAACAAAGAAACAAACACCAAAAAAAAAAAAAAAAAAAAAACTGACTTGAGAAAGGAAAGGAAATAGTAGAGGAGTATCCTAAATGTAATAATGGAGGGAACCTTTATTTTATGTTGGATTTTTATAATTCAGACAGATGGCGTTAATATAAATAAAATATCAGAATAAAGCAGCAAATGTTCTCTAAGCAAGTCTGCCTCACCTATTCTGCCAAAATCCAAGAACTTGGCTTTAAGTTGTTCCTGCACCTCAAATACAATGTCTTAACTAAAAATATTCTTTAATATGGTTCTTTCCCAGTGAGAGGAGTTTTGCTTCCCCAAGCTGAAGAAGTTTGGAATACTCAAAGTTCTAGTCTTCAGGCAACACCATCATCGATTCTGGTATGTTTCCATGTTTTACACCTAGAAACAGGTTCTCAATTTTCTCTTCTTTGTATCTTTACCTGCTTACTTTGGCATCATGATTTTCCCAAGCTGTTCCCATTTCAGGTATTCTCATTATCCTTGGTACGTTACTCATAGTTGGTCAACTCATAGGTACCAAGGGTTGGTTCAAAAAATTTAAGCCTTTCACAGTGTCTGCATTGCCAAACTCCACATATGGTAGAAAACTTCCTTATGGTTCCTACTTGTTTGGTGGTAGGTAATTAAGCTATTCAATGCCCATGGAGTTGTTTTCTGAGAGTTATCCAGAAAGATTTTTTTATAGCCAAGACTATAAATTGGTGTATATAGGTATAGAGTATGGATTTTTCTGTCAAGGATCATAGTGAAAAAAATTTAGACTGGAAGGCATGGAGAATAGTGTGTGTATGGAAAGAAGACAAGGAAAAGTAAAAATATTAGCTAGTTGACAAGTGACTGGGATTCTAAATTAGGCCACTTTGTAACCTGGACTGAAAACGTTCCTATTTGTGCAGCATGGAATAAACTCCTTTTTGTTCTTACCACTTAGCTCCAGCAGGAATTGCCTTTCCCTTCCACATCTCCATCTGCCACTTCACTTATAGGGAGGCATCAGATAGAAAAGAAAATGGCTTTCTTAAAGTGCTGCTAGGACACCAACAATAACAACTACACAATTATAACACCACTAGAGACTTACCTGTCTACAATGAGTGCAGAAATCTTGATTGTCACAGTAGACTCATCTATATTGCCTCCTTCCACCCTCTTAAGACTTCTATTGTGTTTCAGATCATCTGTTTGAAATATTTGTTTCTTAAATTTAATCCAGCAATGGGAATTTAGAAAGCCTGCTCCCAAGTCATTTAATCATTGATCTCTCTAGTCATTTCTGCTACTCAGTTATAGAACAATTGAATTTTGCAATATGGAATCACTGGAAATAATTTTTTCACTGAGTTCCATATTAAAGAAAAAAAGATTGGGGGGATTGACAGAGTACATTCATTCAGTTTGTATTTATTCATTCACTTATTCATCCATTTAAACATATTTATTTTGTACTTTTCATGTGCCAAGTGCTGGGGAAACTAAGATGAATGAGGTGTGGCCCTGCCTACAGGAAGTTTCCAGTCTGGTAGTAGTAGGCAGATTTCTAAACAAACAATGTGATGCAGATGCTGCCCTAGAAGTCCATTCAGGGTGCAGTGGCAGGAAATGGTGATGGTACCACTAGTTTCCACTTCTAATCACATTGAGCCTGGGGCTTCTCTAACCACAGGGAGGAGCTATGATATTTTAGAATCATAGTGTAAAGACAGGAATTCCTACAGAAACCTGAGGTTGCAAACTAGAGACCAGCTGGATCTAGCTCCAGACATGCTCTTTGGGGCCAGATTTTAAAAAATGAGCCAATTTTGAAAAATCAGGAGATTTTTACATAAAAAATAAAGATTGCTAGTTTCTTTTGAAAATCAGGAAGATTGGCTCAGCGCCTGTGGCTCAATGGGCTAAGGCGCCAGCCACGTACACCTGAGCTGGCGGGTTCGAATCCAGCCCAGGCCCACCAAACAACAACGATGGCTGCAACAAAAAAAAAAAAAGAAAAAAAAAGAAAAAGAAAACCAGGAAGATTAAGTTTAGATTTCTTTGTGGCAGAAGGTAGCTAGAGCTTGGCTATGGCTGCCCCATTAATGATGGTGGCAAGCACCGACTAACTGGGCTCATTTGTTCATTTATGTTGCAGTAGTTCCATTTGCATTTAAGCCAATTCCTTATTTTTGAATAGTGGTAACTTTAAGGCATTAATAATTTAAGGAGACATTTGGTGATTCCATCTGGTTATTACTTTCTTTTCATTTCCTTCCTTCTCTCCCATCAACCCACCCTTACCCCTTTCTTCCTTTCCCAACTGTTAGCAAGGTTTTACTCTATTATAGAATTAAGGTTTACTCATTTATTTACTGGATTTGATTTTTAAAATTTTTTTTAGAGAAAGGAAGGTTATATTATTGAATTTGACACCTTTCTGGCACCCTGACTTGGAAAATCACTTATCGCACAGTATGCTTTCCATAGCACTACCAAGCTTTTCAGTTGGCATTAGCAGAAACAAAACTGGCCAATATAATATTAAACTTGTCAATATACTACATTGAACTGAAAGAATTCATGAGTTGAATTTGTTACTATGGGAACATCTATTGATATAAAAATAGATGGAGTATATTACTGGCATGTAAGTGCCCACCTCTCAAAATGTATATAAGAAAGCTTCATTGCCATGCTCTTTCTTAGGGGGTATTTAATCGGCATGGATGGTCTTTCTTCTTTATTTGAGAAGTTGTTTACTTTCACATTTTATGTTGCATATGGGTGACTTGATTTTTATTACAGACTTTATACATTGTTCTACTTTTGATTTTTTGTGAAATGAAAAGGCATTTAGTTTATAGGTAAAATGAAATAATATAGTACATTGCTTGAATACTTCTTCACTGAGGATTAAGCTGCCTTCTTAATGTGTGTCTGAGAAAATTCAATTTCTTAAGCATGGATTAAAGGGCTCACACCATCTGACGTGGAATTTAAAGGAGATGCACATTTGGAATTTGCAAGCATGTAAATATGCTTGATTCAGCTAGAAGTGTGGGCAGCTTTAACACATCTCTTAAAATACTTTTAGACAATTAAGAGGAAAATAAGTGAATTTTCTGGCATGGAGACTACTTTTTTTAAGAAAATGAAATAGTAATAGAAATTATGTCATTATGATTTTCTGAGGCTCAATGAGCTAATATATGTCTTTACAACAGTTCCTGGCACACTGTAACTTCTTTTTTGAAAAACAGAACTTGATATTGAGCCAATGGCCTTATCACTTTCCTCTGAATACATCTATGGTTTTAGATACTAGGAAAAAAAGGAAAAAGGAAGAAACCTTTCTCTCTATATAAACAGCTCCCACATTCCATAGAGCAGACATTTAAATATTAGGAAGTGGCCTGCTTCTCTCCTTCCCCTCTGTGTTTAGCTGGACTTGTCGTGGACTAGGCTAACCCAAATGAGCATGGACTGCTAAGTTTGTTGGCTCTAGTTTCTCCTCTGGAAGTCCTTTCACCATCTGGGGAGAAATACTTACAGAGACTTCTGTGTGAATGATTGTTATCATGGGGGAGAGAACTGAGAAGTCTAGGGACTTGGCTTCTGGTTCTGACTTTTTATTTATTTTTTGTGGCTTTGGGCATTTCACTTCTGTGAACCTCAGCTGTTATCTTTAGCAGACAGGGTTGGACTACATGATTCTTAAGAGTCTGCCTCTTAAAATTTGATACTTTTGTTACGTTCACATGCGTGTGCATACTCAGCACCCCTTCCCAACATCAGATTTTTATAAACCAAATAATGGTCTTATAAAACACATGAACCTTTCTCAAGATAAAAGCCAATGTTTTTACTTAATTTTCTTTCCTTTCACTTTCTAGACTTCAATTTGTTGTCTTCTATTTATCTGGATTTGAACTCCTGCTTTTGCCATCTGGTCAATTCTTGAAGACCCAAAATAACTTAGACCTTATAGGCAGACAGACTTAGATCGCAACAGATATTTGTGTATTTAGTTTTAAGTTGGCTACAAGCTCCTTGTACACAGATCAGCAATCCCAAGTCACTTCCACTGTATGAAGTAACATAAAGTTCTCTACTCCTAGTGATTGCATGCGCTTAAAGTGTACTAGAAAATTGCCAAAAGTAGTCTTCTGATTAGATCATTTTGAGGGGGCTGACTCATTAATCAAGTCATATTATCCTCAAGTTCACTTCTGGTATGGGATTCCTTAGGAGGAAATTTATTATCTTGAAGCCTTTCTATTCCTTGGTAGTTCATTTGCTATTGTATCTAGTCATATGAGGGTGGCTTTCAGCTTCCTCTTTCTTTATAAATGTCTCACCTTTTCCCCCATATATTTCACTTCAACAGACTCAGGCTATTTAACTCCAGTCTAATGCCCTCATATGTCTTGTTTCTATTCCTTTATTTTTTTAAAATCAAAGCTACATTGCCAAAAATATTTACTAATATTACACCATGTACTTTTAATCACTCCTTTTTATCCAGATTTTAAATTCTAATTATATTTAAGCAGAATTATATCATTTTTGGTTCATAATGTTATTTTAATTGAGTTTCATTGCTTATTTTCTGGACATTTATATTTCAGTATGAATTATCCCTTTTTGACAGAAATGATTCAAACACTTATGAAATTTTAAATGCCCTGCACTAAAAAATGGTGGTGCATTTGTGTAATATGGCATCCCTAAGGTCTCAATAGTAACAGAATTGCCTAGATACATTTACTAATGGAGCTGTGGACAGACTTAAGGAAGCAAAAAAGGGATGTTGAGGTATGCAGAAGAGACCATGTGTTGGGTTGACTTGCTCCATAGGCCAGAACATTCTTTTTTATTTCATGGCCATAGACTGAACTCTAGTTAGTCACCTTAAAATTGTGTGCTTTTGCTCAAAAAGCTTATTAGGCTTGAGAGTGTCTACCAGTGCAAATTCACTTCCACTGATAGGTCCCTCCTGGAAGAGGGATGGAGAGTTAGATTCAGAGTTTCTTATTAATTTTCATGGGCTTCACTTTATTCTCTTCCATGAATTCTATCTAGTCTTTGGATAGGTTTACAAATATGAGGAATTTCTTAAATGTTCCAGTTGATAAGAAATGTAACTATTTAGCAATTGATAGAAGTGTTAGAAACCCGGGCAGGAATAGCATACCCAGAACATTATCAGGCTGTTTGTTGGTTTAGGGCGCTTTTAGAAGTATCTAGGTCCTACTCACGGACCAGTTAAGTTTGAGTACCTGGGTGTGGGGCCTGGGAAGTGTTGTTTGTAAAAAGCTTCAGTGTGATTTATTCTAACACCCATTTATGTTTGAGAATGATTATTCTTTTCTATTTTCATTCTTTAGTTTTCATATACCTGTGAAATATTTTATGATTTCCTTCTATGTGTCTGGTACTTCTTGTTCTTTGTTATTCATTCATATCCCAGGTTGGATGGAAATACATAAACTGCCAAATGCCATGGCCATTTTACCTCTTGGTATCATCATTAAACTTCTTTTTACATATGCTATTTTTCAAAAGATTAAATAATTACCATCAGCTTGGTGCCTGTTGCACAGTGGTTACAGCAACAGCCACATACACCAAGGGCGGTGGGTTCAAAACTGGCCTGGGGCCAGCTAAACAACAAAGACAACTGTAACAAAAAATAGCCTGGCATTGTGGCGGGTGCCTGTAGTCCCAGCTACTTGGGAGGCTGAGGCAAGAGAATCACCTAAGCCCAGGAATTAGAGGTTGCTGGGAGCTGTGATACCATGGCAATTCACCGAGGGTGACATAGTAAGACTGTCTCAAAAAAAAGAAAAAATAAATAAATAAAAAAAATAAAAATAAAAACCTAAAAAAAAATTACTATGTTCAAGATTATGTTTCTTTCTACTTTTCTATTCTTTTTCTTTTTCTTTTTTTTTTTTTTGAGACAGAGCCTCAAGCTGTCACCCTGGATAGGGCGCTGTGGCATCACAGCTCACAGCAACCTCCAATTCCTGGGCTCAAGTGAGTCTCCTGCCTCTGCCTCCCAAGTAGCTGGGACTACAGGTGCCCGCCACAACATCTGGCCATTTTTTTGCTGTCATTGTTGTTTGATGGGCCCGGGCTGGATTTGAACCCGCCAGCTCAGGTGTACGTGGCTGGCACCTTAGCCCATTGAGCCACAGGCGCCGAGCCTACTTTTCTATTCTTGAAGCTAAATTTTAAGATTAGTACTACATTAGTAAAAAGTCACTAGAGGAGGAAATTGTTTACATTTTGTATGTGTGATGCCGTTTCACAGGTGTTTCTATCCATGTGATGTGTTAACATTTCTGATCAACATGGAGGGCCTTAGTTAACTGAATACCTTTCAGAATGATGGATAAAGTTGCTAATCTTTACTGTTGTGGGCTTTAGAGGTATTAGTAACTTCTGCGTAAAGTCATTTTAGCTAAAAAGATGGAAATGAAGCAGGTAAAGCAAGAGAAACATTTTCTCCCACAAATTCACTGTGTTCGGGGTCTCTTAAATATGCGATCTCATCTCTCCCCACTTTACATGTGAGTTTTGAGAGCTTATTTGTGAGGGATTTTCTCTACCCTCTACCACATAACGGTATGTGGCTCCTTTGGGATTTGACTATAGATCTGTTTTTCTATGTCTCTTCCAGTCTGCATATTACATTGCTCCCTTGTCCCTAGGAAACCTAGGAATATAGATAGGAGGCGGTTGAAATAATTTTCTGTGTGTTTCTTTTATCTATGATATGATTTAGCTTTTTTTCTCCCCCAGGATAATACCCTTCCAGCGGCATGGCCCTCAGCAGATGAATCCACCTCCAGCAGTGTCTCACCACTTGATTTCAGCTCTGGTCCTCCCTCAGCCACTGGGGAACTCTGGTCAGAAAGTCCTTTGGGTGACTTAGTGTCTACACGCAAATTAGCCTTTCCCTCGGAGATGGGCCTCAGCTCTTCCCCAGAGGTTTTAGAGGTTAGCAGCTTGACTCTTCATTCTGTCACCCCAGCAGTGCTTCAGACTGGCCTGCCTGTGGCTCCTGAGGAGAGGACTTCTGGATCTCACTTCTTAGAAGATGGTGAGGAGCTCTGATCACTTTTCATACTTCTTTATCATATCAGACGACAAGGGTTGTGATGAGAGGATGAGACTGCCGTTATGAGAAAAGCTTTTATTAGGAGGAAAATGCCTTTAGAAACTTGTGTGAGAGAGGAAGCACTCAGATTTAATTGGTGTAAGGGAGAGTCCAGATTGGTAAAGTAGGAACAAATAAACTTGGAGAGCTGAGGTGGGGATCAGTTAATAGATATTTTGAAGGTAATAGTGAAGAATATATAATTTAGTTAAATTACTACTACTACTAAAGAACCACCTTACTTAATTTTAAAGTAGTAAACAATCAGCATCAAAGAAGATTATTCCAGGAGCTTATAATAGGATTAATTGTGAGAGGCCAAGTCTAAAGATTTTAGCTTAAGGAGAGGACCTTAACTAGGGCAGCCACAAAAGAGATAAAGGAGTGAAAATGAAATAGATGGTCTTCTAGATGTTGCAGAGAGGAAAGGAAAAAATCAGTGTGACTTAGGGATGGAGTATACATATGAAAGACGAAGGTGAACAGAGATTTAAATAGTGAGTTCAAGATTTTGAACATTATGTAAATCGGAAGGATGAGGGACAATAAACTTAACAGAAAAAATGAGAATTCAAAGAGAAACACACTTTTTAGGAAATTTTCTTTCTGAAATACCACTGGATGTAGTCTTTGGTATCAGTGTTGCTATTAGCTCTTTATATTTCTGGAATAAAAAAATCAAGTGTTTGAAGATTATTTCAATAGTCCTCCTGAAGAAGGAGGTTATTTTCATGACATATCATATCTTCTTGCTGTTTGCTAGATATAGCCTAGTAAAAGTCAGCAAGTATCCCTACTAACTTAATGGGAAAAACAGGAAATAGTTTTTTTAGAAGAACTAGAAATATATTTTGGTATCTCTATAGATTAATTAATAAAAATTTTTATTTTTAGGATTAGCCAATGTTGAAGAGTCAGAAGATTTTCTTCCTATTGATTCATTGCCTTCAAGTTCATTCACTCAACCTGTGCCAAAAGAAACAGTACCATTCTTGGAAGACTATGGTGTGTCCTTAACATCCTCACCATATCTGACCTCCTCTGTCCCTTTAGATCTTGCTAAAGAAGTAACTGTACCTTTTGGCTTGGACTCCTTGACCTCTAAAGTCAAAGACCAATTAGAAGTGAGCCATTTGCTGCCAGACACATCCACGGAGAAAGATTTCATATCAGAGAGTGGCTTAGGTTCAGGTTCTGGGCAACAGGCAGATCTGATCACTTGGCCATGGAGTGAGACTTCATTAGAGAAGAGCACTGAACCTCTGTCTAACTTATGGCTAGAAGATGAGGATTTAGTTTTGCCAACTGAGCGTGAAGATGAGAAACTAGTAATGGTTGACAAAATGGACTCTACAGACCAAATTACTGACCATTCAAAATATGGGCATGATGATAGGTCCACAAACTTTCCAGAGGAGGAGCCCCTTGATGGAACTCAGTCAATATCTCTAACTCTCTCTGAGCACACCTCAGAGGTTCCCGACGTTGATGATTACTCAGTTACAAAAGCCCCTCTTCTACTGGCATCTGTAGCGATCTCTGCTTCTATTGCTAAGCCTGATCAAGTAGATACCTTCCTAAGGAAGGATATGGAACAAATGACAGAGTCACCCAAGCTAGAATGGTTTGACAGCAAGGTGAAACCTGATATGCAACCCTTGTGGACTGCATTGCCAGAATCGGATATAGTTTGGGCAAGAACTTCTTCCTTAGGGAAATTGTCCAGAGACACATTGGCAAGTACACCACAAAGTACTGACAGACTCTGGTTGAAAGCTTCCATGACACAGTCTCCCAAATTGCCTCCAACCGCAAGCTCCACCCTGTTGGAAGATGAAGTAATTATGGGCGTACAGGATATTTCATTAGAACTGGACCGGGTAGGCACAGATTATAATCAGCCTGGGCTAATCCAAGAACAAAATGGCAAGGTTGGGAGTTATGTGGAAATGTCTACAAAAGTTCACCCCACCGGGATGGCTAGTGTGGCTCGGCCAACAAGAGGAGGCGACTTGAGTTATTCTCAAACTGCAGGAGCTTTGGTGGTTTTCTTCAGCCTCCGAGTGACTAACATGATGTTTTCAGAAGATCTATTTAATAAAAACTCTTTGGAGTATAAAGCCCTGGAGCAAAGATTCTTAGAACTGGTAAGCACAGAAAATGAAACATGGGCATTCCTTTCCTCCAACACCAAGAAAGTGTGATCTGCTGTGGACATTCATTTTCTATCATCCACAAATAGTGTCAAGGTTGGTAGGAAAACACTAAGAGACAGAGAACACATGGAAGATTGTATTTCATGAATTGTGGGACTGCAAAAAGTTTGAAATTTCTTTTCACATTTTATTGTGAGACCAATGTTTTGTGGATACCTCTGATGCTTTCACTGTTGTGATCCTTTAGTGAAACAGAGAGTAAAACTCTCATAGAGCAATTCATGAGTTCCATGGAGTTCCTAAATATCACTATGAAAATCTCATGATATTCCTAATTTATGGTCTCAAAATAATTCCTAATTGATACTTTTGTTAATTAAAAGTTTAAATGTAAATAGAATACAATTTAGAAAAGTGAGGGAAGAGCTCATTATTGTTTTTGTTTGTTTGTTTTTTGTATATAGTGAACAAAATAATCTTACCATTTTCCATGTACTGTAGCTAGTTCCCTACCTCCAGTCAAATCTCACAGGGTTCCAGAATTTGGAAATCCTCAACTTCAGAAATGGCAGCATTGTGGTGAACAGCCGGATGAAGTTTGTCAATTCTGTCCCTCCTAATGTCAACAGTGCTGTATACATGATCCTGGAAGAATTTTGTACCACTGCCTACCAAACCATGAACTTGGCTATTGATAAATACTCCCTTGATGTGGAATCAGGTAATGACATTGCCTACCCTCATAGTTTTTTTAGTGGAATCCAGTGATTATTCTTATGGATTTTCTCCTTCACAGAGTCAAGCAGAATCCAATACTTACAGGAAAAAAAGAGTACTATGTCAGACAAATTTTCCACATTTTGATAATTAGGTATTTCTTCTAAGGATATCAATATTATTCTCTTTTCAAAGTGATGACCACACATGTTATCTTTACTATCTCACCTCTCATTGCTATTTCTATCTACTCTATCTGGCTTTCTCTTTTACTTTAGCCACTGAATCTTTTCTTGCTATATCTTTATGTTGTCAAACCCAAATAAACCCAAAAGATCTGGACTACCTGCCTTTCTCTATTAATTTTCCAAGTTTGAATATCCATTCCACTTGTAAGTCTTTTTTTTTTTTTTTTTGAGACAGAGCCTCAAGCTGTCACCCTGGATAGAGGGTCGTGGCATCACAGCTCACAGCAACCTCCAATTCCTGGACTCAAGCGAGTCTCTTGCCTCTGCCTCCCAAGTAGCTGGGACTACAGGCATCTGCCACAATGCCCGGCCAGTTTTTGGTTGCAGCCATCATTGTTGTTTGGCAGGGCCGGGCTGGATTCGAACCCACCAGCTCAGGTGTATGTAGCTGACGCCTTAGCCCGTTGAGCCACAGGCACTGAGCCCCACTTGTAAGTCTTATATGAGTGTCAATAACTCTCCACATTTTTATAAGCTGATCAAACTTCTTTTCTGAGCTCCAGAATCAGTATGTAATTTGGTATTCTCCACTTGGATGTGTTCTGCGTATTTCAAACTTAAGATACCTAGGAGGGAGCTCTTGTTTCCCATAACTCCCTAACCTCCAGCTAAATCTTCTCCTTTTTTCATCTTTCTCATCTCCAGAAATGGAACTTTTCTTTTCTGCCCAGAAGCTTTAAGCCAGAGAAATCATTCCTTGTACCCCAGTTCCCATCATCCCCAACTTTCAGTCACTCACCAAACTTGTATTGATTCTTAATTCTAAATGTCTTTCAAATCCATGCTCTTCTCCTTATCTCTGTGGCTGCTCTCTCACGTGGGCCAGTTCCTCCACATCCTCCCTTGCTCCTCCTCCCGTCCGTCTTCCAGACAACAGCTTAGGGTGTTCTTTCTAAAACATTAGATTATTTCACTTTTGCTGCTTGAAACCCTTCAAGTTCTTATTGGTTCAATAGCCCCAAGGCCTAGTCCCTATTTTCTCCTCCAATATCATCCAATGAAACTCACCTCTCTGCCTAACATGTTCTTGTCAACTTTATTATTATTATTATTATTATTTGTAGTTTTTGGCCAGGGCTGGGTTTGCACCTGCCACCTCTGGTATGTGGGGCTGGTGCCCTATTCCTTTGAGCCACAAGGCACCACCCTTGTCAACCTTATTTTTTGTTATTCAGGGACACCACATTTGTTCTTGTCTTAAAGTTTTTGCCTGATGCTCTTTTCCCTCTTGACTGATTTCTACACATCCTGATGCCTCAGTTCAAATGTACCTTCCTCAAGATTTTCACTATCACACCCACAATCTAGATAGGGTCTTTCTTACTAGTTTTTATTAACACATCATGTTCTTTTCCCTTATAGGGTTTATCACCATTGTAATTATGTTACTTTATGTTCATAGGTGATTAATGGCTATTTTTCCAAAAGGGCTTTCATAAAGGGCAGAAAGTATGTCTGTTTTATTAACCACTTTCTAGCCAGAATTTAGCACAGTGACTTGAAGCTACTCAAAAATACTGTGAATAAATGACATGAACCATTTTATTTGGGCGACTTAAATGTAGAGAATACTGTTGGAACCTGGAACTTAGTTCTTTCTCTTCCACATATTGGAGGACAGTGGTTTCAAGCAGGCGTAAGGTAGAATATCTGGGTTTATATTCCTTCAGTGTCTTTTACTCTAGAAAGAAAGTGCTATTATTTCACTGGGAAAGAAGCAAACATTCTTTTTTTTTTTTTTTTTTGCCTGGGACTAGGTTTGGACCCACCATCTCCAGCATATGGGGCCAGTGCCCTACTCCTTTGAGCCACAGGTGCTGCCCAGAAGCAAACATTCTTTGCTTTGAATTCCTTGAAGGACTGTTACTCATTCAAAGTGGGAAAAATGATTTAGCTAATCTCCCAATTATCTGGTCTCTTGCCACTTGTGTTTTCTAAGGTCATTTGCACATTCTTTGCCATGTAGTATAGTGGAAGAAACAATTAATTCTAATTTGGAAGGCCTGACATTTTTGGTCACTGTTCTGCCATTTGTCATTCGTGTGACCCTAGACAAGCTGTTTTATCTCTAAGCCTTAGTCCTTCATATATTAAATAGGAATACTATTGCCTGGCCTAGGTATTTCAAGGGGCTATTCTAAGGATTAAACAAATAATATACATGTATACAAATGCAAACAGTTATTATTTATAAAACTTTTGCAAAAGTCAATGCACTTATTTTTAAAGAGAATTACAAAAAATAAATGCATTTACTTCAATGCTGTATGTAACTTACTTGTTAGCTGCATGCCAAGTCATCCAGATATAAATCACTTTTTCTTTTCCTTTTCAAATGAGTTATCATGAATTCCTCCCATGTACAATGTAAAACCAGTACCTATGTTCCCCCCACCTTTCAAGGTCTCTGAGCATTGTTAGGGAACTTAAGTATTCCTCCATTACCCTAGTCCTGAGTTCCTTCTGCTAAATTTTCAGTTTCACGTGTGTTTTGACCCTGCAGTTGTTACTTATGTTAATCTAATGCAGTTCATAGTACTGGTTTGGATTATCCCAAAATAGCTCTAACACAAGGCAGTTCTAGGATATTTGCTGATGGTACATAGTATAAGGATAATGGAGAAGGCTTTACTGCAGCACAGAAAGCGGTTTAAAAATACTAGTTAGGCATCACCATCCTAAAATTCCTTAGCCACCCTGTCAAGAGCATCTCTTATTGGCCAACTTGACCCCCAGGACCTAGCTAGCTACTATGTTACTCAAGCCCTGACGGTACCTTTCCAGTCTCACTTTGCATTTCCTCCATGCTCATTTTTTGGACCCATTAATCCTTCCCTTAAGCTGTGCCTAGAAAACCAGGATATAATTCATTGTAACTGTAATTCCACCATTCACTTCCTTATCTCCCATTGCAAATTTAGCTATATTTCTACCTTTGTTGCTCCATAGAATCATCAAGGTACTTTTCTAAACATTGGGCCAGCTGTCTGGGCATCCTCCTTTAACAGCATGAAAGACTAGAAGCAAATCACAGTTTTTTATTTACGTGATTAAAATATTAGTTTTTGACCTTTCCCCTTGGTTGGAAGCAAAACAAGTAACATTTATCTTTTTTCTGTAGCTAAATCTTTTTCTTTTTTTCTTAAATTTTTTTTTTTTATTAAATCATAGCTGTGTACATTAATGCAGTCATGGGGTACAGTGTGCTGGTTTTATATACAATTTGAAATATTTTCATCAAACTGGTTAACATAGCCTTCACGGCATTTTCTCAGTTACTGTGTTAAGACATTTATAATCGACATTTAGTTAAATTTCACATGTACCCTTGTAAGATGCACTGTAGAGCTATATCTTTTTCTTCATCTACAGAAAATATAGATTGTGTTTTTTTCTCAGACACTCATCCACACCCATAGAATGGTCACAAAGTTTTAATATTTTGAAATCGAATTTTCCTATTACATGTTTACAGGTTGAGCATCCCTAATTTGAAAATCTGAAATGCTCCAAAGTCTGAAACTTTTTGAGTGCTGACATGGCACCACAAGTGGGAAATTCTATACCTGACCTTGTATGAAGAGTCACAGTCAAAACCCAGGCTCACAACACAGTTTATTCAGCATCCTCAAGGAAACAAAAGACCCTCCCTTGTTCCCCCAGGTCCACTAGGTCTTTTCTGCGCACAGCTTGATGGTGCTCCCAAACATCCACAAATTGTTCACATGAGCAGCTGGGGCAGGGACACCTTAGCTTTCTTTCTTTTCTTTTTTTTTTTGTAGTGACAGAGTCTCACTTTATCGCCCATGGTAGAGTGCCGTGGTGTCACACAGCTTACAGCAACCTCCAACTCCTGGGCTCAGGCGATTCTCTTGCCTCAGCCTCCCGAGTAGCTGGGACTACAGGCGCCCACCTCAACGCCCGGCTATTTTTTGGTTTTGCAGTTCGGCCCAGGCCCGGTTTCAACCCGCCACCTTCAGTATATGGAGCCGGCACCGTACTCGATGAGGCACAGGCACCGCCCAATACCACTGATTTTGTATCCTGTAACTTTACTAAATGCATTTATTAATTCTAAAAGTTTTTATTTTTTTTTTTGAGGGTGTAGGTGATCATGTCGTTTGCATACAGAGATAATTGTATTGTGCACATACATTTTCTTTCTTCCTATATTTTCCTTTCTTTCCTTTTCTATCTCATAGCTCACAGCAACCTCCAACTCCTGGGCT
>CAUYON010062630.1:0-17572 GCA_963573935.1 Arctocebus calabarensis | reverse complement strand
TATAACTGTAAAGAAAATATTTCAACTTTATGTACTTATTTTTAATCTAAGAAAGATGATAACAATGGCCTACATACATAATTAAATTTCAACTTTGAGAGTCTTTGGTAGCCATATATAATTAAATACAACCTGTGTGTTTTTCATATATTTTCTCCACTTTTCCTGAATACCCTATAAATTATTATCTTCAATGAAAAATAAAGAAAGTGGTGTTCAAAGTTGAACTCATGTGAGTTGGCCACAGAATACAAAGAATTAAAGAAAAAAAGATTCAGATGGACATAAAGTTTCATGAAATTTTGCCTCCAGATACAGAACTTCCAAAACTTTTAAGAGGAATGAATGAATGCTTAACAGATATTTCTGTTTTCTTATGTATTTTTATATGAGTCAGTAATAAGATATATACAAATGTACGAATGTGTATGTAAATAAGGGAGAGTTTTCTATTGCCTAAAGTCTTTAATTCTTATTAATTAATTATGTGATTGATCATACAATTATTTAATTCTGGTTTAACTACATGGTATGTTTAACTAACCAATGCCATAGATTGAAAAAGTTGATATTTATAGTCTAAATCTTTTAGGATTATGATAATAAATTACAATCAGACTTGTTTAACATGAAATTTGAACCTGTGTATAGTTTATGTTTATAAATTGGAAGCATTGTCCTACAATTGTTGCTAACAATATCATTTTAAAATTATACTGGCACATTCTAGTTTGTATTTTAATACCTCTAATTTCAGTATCACCGGAATTTCCCTTTATGTGATTTATTCACAAAATTTGTTACTACAATGGATTGTATCCAATAAATAGAATAATTTTTATTTTTGATTTTTGTGTGAAATCATTATAACAAGGGTCCCACTTTAGTATCTAGTGATAAAGTGGTGATCATAAGTAAAAAGCTCTTGCTTCATGCACTTACATTCTACTAGTTACAGTCAAGAAATATACATGTATGTGTAGTGGCTAAGGAAAGTGACAAATACTTGTATTTAAGTTGATGTAACTATTAATGTAAAGAGGGGGAGATAACCTGATGTATAAGTAGCCATGTACCTCTTTAAGGTAACATCTGATCATAGTCTTGAAAGAATTGAAGAGGTGAGCCATGTCAACATTTGCAGAAAGTGTGTTCCATGCATAAGGAAAAAAAAGGCAAATACCCTGAAATGTAATCATTCTTGGCATGCTTGCAGGATAGCGACAAGTTTGGTATGGAGGGAGTTAAACAAATGGAATGGGATGAGAGCAAAGGCTAGAGGTAACAAAATAGGGAAGAAATAAGTGGTAGTTAGATTATCCACTCATAGTGTAAGGACCTTGGATTTTACTCTGAGTGAAATGGAAATCTACTGGAGAGCTTTTAGTAAAACTCTGGTAATGATATGATATGGTGTGAGGTGAGTGAAAGTATTACTGCTTGGAGTGTGGAAAAAATAACAGAGAGTAAGGATGATGAATTTTTAAAAGGCAATTGTAATCATCAAGGTAAGATATGCTAATGACTTGGACTAAGGTGTTAGTGGTTGGTTGTAATAGTGAGAAATAATCAAGTTCTAGAAGTACACTAAAAGCAAACCTGACTTGCTGACAAATTGGATGCAGAGATCAAAAGAGGTCAGAGTAAAGCATGGCTTCAAGGTTCTGCAAGAATACCTCAAAGAATGGCATTGACATTAAGTGAAAGAGCAAAAACAGGAAGTGGCATTTTGAGGTGGTTGTCAAGATTCTGGTTTAGGGCATGTTCAGTTTGAATATCGAATATGTATTAGTTATCCAAGGGGATACATTGACCAAATTTAGGACTGAGCTGGAATAGAGGATTTTTGTCATTAGTGTAGGACCAATACTTAAAGCCATAGGATGGGATGAAAAGATCCTACTTAATAGAGAAAAGGACAAATCACTACACCTTGGGATTCTCCAATTCCTAAAGTTGAATGTAAATAGAAAGTAATTAAGGAAAATGAAAACGAATTGTCAAAGAGATTGAAGGAAAACAGAAACTATTGCATTACTGTGACCTTCACAGTTCTCAGGGTTTTTTTTATTTCTTTCTTCTTCCTTTTGACAGCTGTGTAGAGATGCACATATTTAATGTACACTTTTGATGAGTTTGGATATATGGTAACTCCCTGGATAGCATCATCATAATCAAACTAATAGACACATCCAATACTTCCTGAAGTTTCCTTTGCTTCTTATTCCCAAGTATTCTTTTTTAAAAAATAAGAACACATACCATGAGATCTATGCTCTTTAAGTGCACAATACCATATTGTTAACTATAACCACAATGTTGTACAGTAGATCTACAGAATTTATTCACAGCATAATTGAAACATTACACACTTTGAACAATAATTCTTGGTTTCCCCACTCTTCATCCCCTAAAAACTATTAGTGAATCTATCATTCTGTAAATTTGAATATTACAGATAGTACAAGTGGGATCATGCAGTATTTATCCTGTACCTAATTTATTTCTCTTGGCATACTGTCCACCAGGTTCATCCAGGTGTTACAAATGAGAGGATTTTCTTCTTTGTTTAAGGAGGTGTTACAAAGGAGAGGATTTTCTTCTTTGCATATAGTTGTGTTCCACCTTAAACAAAGAAGGAAAAATATATATATATATATCACATATTATATATATATACATATACATATATCACAATTAATTAATTTACTCATTCTTCCCTCTATCCGTCCATAGGTAGAGACTAGTCTTTCTATATTTTAGTTACTGTTGCATTGGCTATTTAGCTAATACTGCAATGTACATAATAGTGGATAGCTCTTTGAGATTCTGATTTGTTTTCATTTAGATATATACTCAGTGGTGAGCTTACTAGGTGATATGGTACTTCGACTTTTTAATTTTATTGAGAATCTCTGTACTCTTTTCCTTTGCTGTTGTACTATTTTATATTACTACCACCAACAGCATCCAAGTGTTTGAATTTCTCCACATCCTAACCAACACTTATTATCTTTTCCTTTTTCGTTGTTATTTCATTTATTTATTCATTTAATTATTTATTTTATATATTTATTTTTAAATTTCAGTGTGATGTGAAGATTCAAGCAACCAGGTCACAGTGTTTGAATTTACTACGTCCCTCTATAGTTGTGTTCCACACCCAAAAGGTGTGCCATTCACCCCTACATTGTGCCTATTAAGTGGGAGCCCTCAAAACCCATCGCCTTCCCCCTTCCCTTGAAAGGAAATGAGTTTTTCTCCTATGTGGGAGTGAATTAGATTGTCTATTGACTTGATATTAGTATTGAGTACATTGGGTATTTGCTTTGACATTCTTGTGATACTTCACTGAGAAAAAATGTGTTTCAACTTCATCTAGGTAATACAAAAGATGTAAAGTCGCCATCTTTTACTAATGCTGAATAGTATTTCATGCTATTCACATACTATAGTTTATTGATCCATTCATGGGTAGATGGGCATTTAGTTGTTTCCACATCTTGTTCATTGTAATTGAGCTTCAATAAACAATTTAGTGCAAATGTTCTTAGGATAAAATGATTTTTTTCTTCTGGGTAGGTGCCTAGTAGTGGGATTTTGGGGTCTAATGGGAAGTCTAATTTGAATTCTTGGAGGATTCTCAATACTTCTTTACAAAGAGGCAATATTTGCACATTCACTTCCCATGTAAAATTGTTCCCCTCTCTCCACAACTGCACTACCACCTGCAACTTTGGGTCTTTGTGATGTAAGCTATTCTCACTGGCATTATTTGCTATCTCAGAGGGACTTTGATTTGTATGTCTCTGATGACTAGGGACAATGAACATTTTTTCACATGTTTGTTAGCCATTTGTCTGTCATCATCAGAAAAGTTTCTGTTTATATTTTTTGTTCCATGATGGGATTGTTTGCTCCCCTTTTACTGATTACTTTGAGTTCTCTGTAGACCCTAGTTATAAAGCCTTTATCATATTAGTAACATGCAAATATCTTTTCCCATTCTGAAGGTTGTCTTTTGCTTTGACTGTTGTCTCCTTAGATGTGCAGAAGCTTTTCAATTTAAGTAAGTTTCATTTGTTAATTTTGGTTCTTTATGCAATTGCCAGTAATGTCTTTGTCACAAAATCTTTCCCCAGGCTGACATCCTAAAGAGTTTTTCCTACACTTTCTTCTAGGATTTTTAACATTTCATGCTTTAGATTTAAATCTTTTATCCATCTTAAATTAATTTTTGTAAGTGGTAAAAGATGTGGGTCCAGTTTCAGTTTTGTACATATGGTTGATGAGTTTTCCCAGCACTATTTATTGAATAGGGATTCTTTCCCAGTGTATGTATGCCCTTGATTGGTTTATCAAAGATTAGATGGTTATGAGAGACTGGTTTCAAATCTTGGTTTTCTATTCAGTTCTAAATGTCTATGTCTCTATTTCTGAGGCTAATGCCATGCTATTTTTATTATTGTGAACTTATAGCCTAAAGTCTGGTAGGGTGATGCCTCCAACTTTTGTCTTTTGTCTTAAATATTGTCCTGGTTATACAGGATTTTATTTGGTTCCATACAAAACAAAGAACTACTTTTCACTTCTTTGAAATATGATGTTGTTACTTGTGGGGGATTCCCACTAAGAAATCCCTTAGTGGGGGATTGCTTTGGAAGGATAGACATTTTGTCAATTTTCATTCTTCACAGCCAAGAGCATGGTATGTTCTTCCATTTGTTAATGTCTTCTGCAATTTGTTTTCTCAGGGTTTCATAATTCTCTTTGTAGAGTTCTTTCACCTCTTTTGTTAGGTATATTCCTAGGTATTTCTTTTTCTTTCAAGCTAGTGTGAAGGGAAGTGTGCCTTTGATTAGTTTCTCAATTTGCCTGTATTGGCAATTACAAAGGCTAGTGATTGTGGACATTCATTTCATACCCCGAGGCATTACTTTATTTCCTGATCACTTAGTTTTATGGTAGAATCTCTGGGGGGTTTGAAGTACAAGATTATATCTTTGGCAAAGAGTGATAGTTTGATCTTCTCTACCCCTATTTGGATGCCTTTTATAGCCTCTCCTTGCCTGATTGCATTGGCTAGAACTTCCAGTCCTAGGTTGAATAGCAGTGGAAATAGAGGACATCCTTATCTAGTTCCATTTCTAAGTGGAAAAGTTTACAGTTCTACTCCATTCAGTATGATACTAGCTGTGAGTTTGTCATAGATGGCTTTAATCAGTTTGAGAAATATGCCATCTATGCCAATATTTTTAAGTATTCTTAATAGAAAAGGATAATTTTATGAAATTATTTTTTTGCATCTATTGAAAGGATCATATAGTCTCTGTTTTTGCTTTTATTTATGTGGTGAATTACATTTATGGATTTGCATATTTTAACCAGCCTTGCATCCCTAGATGAAACCTTGATCATGATGAATGACTTTTTTTAATGTGTGACTGTAATCTATTGGCTATGATTTTATTGATAATTTTTTCACCTATATTCATTCATGAAATTGGTGTATAGTTCTCATTTATAGTTAGGTGTTTTCCTTGTTTATAGTTAGGTATTTCCAGGGTGATGTTTGCTTCATAGAAAGTGTTAGGGAAGATTCTGTCCTTCTCTCAGTGCTTGATATTGGTCTATTCAGAAGATCTATTTCTTCTTGGTTAAATGGAGGGAGAGGGTGTGATTCCAGGGATTGGTTCATTTCCTCCACATTATCAAAATTCTGGGTCTGGAGTTTCTTGTAGTAGGTATCTCTTGTATCTCTGTGATATTTGATATTTCCCTTTTTTCATATCTTATTGAGGTTATTAGAGATTTTAACTTTCTGTTTCTTGTTAATCTGGCCAATGGTTTCTCATTTTTGTATATTTTTTCAAACAACAAAATTTTTCTTTTATTAATTTTCTGAATGATTCTTTTGTTTTCGATCTCTTTTATTTCTGATTTGATTTTGGTTCTTACCTTTTTTCTGATAGATTTAATACTAATTTGTTCTCTTTTTTTCTATTTCCTTAAGATGATTCATTAGTTTATTGATCTGCACTCTTTCTGTTTTGGTGATACAGCATCTAAAGTGATAAATTTACCTCTTAAAAATGCTTGTGCAGTATCCCACAGGTTTTAATGACTTGTAGTTTCATTGCAATTGTGCTTTAAGAATTTAACTATTGCTTCCTTTATCTCTTCCTTGACTCAACTTTCACTCACTTGGGTCCAGGTTATTTAATTTCCATCCCTTTTTTTGTGGGGATGAAAGTGTTGGAGTTGAATTTCACTTTTATTGCCTTATTTTCTGAGAAGATACAAAGTATAATGTCTATTCTTTCAATTTACTTTAGTTTTTGTTTGTTTGTTTTTGTTTTTTTGTATCGTAGGCTATGATTGATTTTGAAACATGGTACATGGGATGAGAAGAAGAATGTATTTTCCTGTTTGGCCATAGTGCATTCTGCATGTGGCTATCAAACCCATTTGTTCTAGGGTCACATTTAAGACCTTCTTATCTTTGTTTAGTTGTTGCTTAGAGGACCTGCCCAGTTCTCTCAAAGGGGTGCTAAAGCCTCTGGCATTATAGTGTTAGGGATATCATATTGCTTAGTCCACTCAAGATCTGTTTCATAAATCTTGGAGCATTTAAGTTGGGCACATAAATATTTATAATTAAAATGTCTTCTTATTGTATTGTTCCTGTGACCAGTATGACATGACCATCTTCATCTTTCTTAATTTTGGTTGCTTTAAATCTATTAGTATCTGAAAATAAAACTGCAACATTTCCTTTCTTCTGATTTCCATTTGCCTGAAATACTGTTTTTTATCCTTTTACACTGAGTCTTGATTTGTCCTTCAAGATTAAGTGGACCTGGGGACATCATATCAAGGGCCTGTGCTTTTTTTATCCAATCAACTAGTTTGTGACTCTTTAGTAGAGATTTCACCTGATAACATTTATTGAGAGAATTGATAATTGTAGTACAGTTCTCTTAATCTTATTTTATGAGTGTCCATTGATTACTTTTATCCTTTCTCCATTATGGAAACTAAGTTTTGTCCTTTAGTTTTGGAGTGTTTACTTTTCTGGTTGTCCATAGTGGTGGTTAGCATGAAGAATAGGTCTAAATAGTTCCTGTAGAGCTGGTCTTGCTGTGGATTTCCTCATTCTTTGAATATCAGTAAAAGATTTGTATCTCCATGTTTTTAAAGCTTAGTTTATCAGGATACAGCAGTATGGGCTGATCTTATAGTTTTTAAAGAAAATTAAAAGTAGATGACCCTTCTCTTCTGGCTTGAAAAGTTTCAACTGAAAAATCTCCTGCCACAATGATGGATCTGCCTTTGTAGATCAATTGGACCTTACTCATGGCTGCTTGTGGAATTTTCTCTTTTACCTTGACTTTGGACAGATTCATTATAACATGATTTGGAGATGCTCTATTTGTGTTGAGATGACCTTGGGTTTGATATCCCTCTAAAAGAAGTCTTTCAGAATCTTAAACAAAACCTGGGAAATTTTTATTTTTGATATCTTCCAGTAGGGCCTCCATTCTTTTGAATGGTCATTCCTCTTCCCCTTCATGGATCCATATAATTTGTATTTTTAAATGTTTCTTTATGTCCCATAATTTTCTGAATAAATATTCTGCTTTCTCTCTCTTGCTTTTCCCTCTTTAACTACCTGGGTTAGCACAAAAGCTTTATCTTCTGTATCATATAATCTTTATTCTCCATGGTCTAATCTGTTATCAATGCATTCTACTGCATTTTTAAAATTCCCAATTTATTCCACATTTACTTAAGTTCCACTATATCCTTTCCGTATTCTTCATTTCTTTTATCCATTTTTTGGTCCTGTTTTTTCACTTTCTCATCAATTCCCTTCATTGCCTTTATAATCAATATTTAATTTTTCTTTCTATCATTTCCATTACTTTTTCTTTAGGTGGAGTCCACTGTAGTAGCTGCTTCACAGTACTTTGGGAGGGTTGCTCTGTTTTGGTTTTTCATGGTGCCAAAATTTTTCAGTGAGTTAATTCTCATGTATGTTTTCTTCCTGTTCACCTCCTTCCCCCATTTTTAACTTCTCACTGCCTCCTTTGTTTTGAATTACCTTGTCTTAGAGCTTATGGGTTGAAGTGCCCTTTGATATAAGGGCAAATGGGAGGGAAGGGTAAAGAGTGAGTAATGAGAAAGAAGACTAAAGAAAGAAAGAGACCAAAAAAGAGAAAAGGTGAAAAACAGTAATTGGTGAAAAAGAAAGAAGGGCAGGAAGAGACAAAAAAAGTGACAAAAGAAATGGTGTTTTTTCATCAGGGTGCTATGGCCATACCTGCAACTCCGGGACTTTGGAAATATTCTGGGCAAGTCATTAGATGCCAGGGTCTCCTTACATGTCTGGATAATAGAAAACTACTCTTCCCACCCAATATAGAACATGAAAGAAAAGAAAAATTCAGCAATATGTCACAGTGGGGACCTGCTAATAATGTCTTTTAGGCCAAATCTAGGACATCCTGGACCATGAGTTTATGAACTCCTTCAGCTAGACCCCTGCCATGACTCCTCCAGTCAGATGACTGCCATGACTACTCAGCACTCAGGAAAAACAAACAAACAAAAAAATAGAATAAGAAAATTAAAAATATGATTATATTAGATAATGAGAAAAGGGTTATCTTAGCTATTATATGGAAAAATTATGTGACATTGATGAGAAAAGTAGAGAAATGTCTACCAAAAGATAGAAAAAAGGTGAGAAATAAAAAAGAGAGTAAAAGGGACTGAAAAATCAGCAAAAATGAGGGAAGCTTTGCTACTGAAGAAAGTAAAAATTAAAAGATAAAAATACAACCAAACCAAACCAAACAAAATAACCACAACATCAATAACAAAAAAAGTGAAGGGGGAATATATATATATATATATACCCACACATACATACATATACACACTTATGTGTATATATAGCGATATATTGCCTGGACACCAGGGGGTGCTGTGGTGTTAAGAGATGGAGAACACGTTCTGGTTTTCTTGTGAACAATGAGTGTTGGAAACCATTCTATAGGTGCCTGAGGAAACAGGGCCCTGACTTTCTGATTTAGTTATCCTCTGTCAGGACCTGTCTGTTTCACAGTGTAAATTCCCCATGGTGTTGGGGTTTAATACTCACCAAGGTATACCTTCACAACAATTTTGTGGGTGTGGGAGCCATCAGCTCACCATAAAAGTGGATGCTGGAACTCACCCTGGTTCAACAGAGCTTAACCTACACTAGTACCCTGGAGACCATTTCTCCCACACAGCCTTCCCAATGGTGGCCCAGCTAGCAGCCAAGCTGATGATAGATCAACCCCGGCTGGTTTTCAAACTGAGCTGCAGGACACTGAGTCTACCCACTCATTTATGCCACACACAGTAGCCCCCAAGAGCAATTTAGCCCCAAATCAAAAAACTAGAGGATATATCCTTCTTGTCTCCAGTCTTCTGTGGGTGGGCCATCCGTTTCCTTGTGCTCACATTCTGTGCTGGTTTTCTTCAGCTCCAGACATCCTCACTGACTCCTATGGTCCAACTTCACTGTGCCCCCAGATTGATGTTTGCAGGTAGATTCTCCAGCCAGAGATGGCTAGAGTTTTCTTTCCTCTGTCTTGACATGAGAGGCTGGTGGGAAAATGGTTCTAATCCACCATCTTGCCAAATCTCCTATTGATTTTTTTTTTTGAGTCTCACTTTGTCACCCTTGTTAGAGTGTCATTGAATCATAGGTTATAGCAACCTGAAATTCTTGGGCTCAGGCGATCCTCTTGCCTCAGACTCCCAATTAGCTGGGACTACAGGTGTCTGCTATACTGCCTGGCCATTTTTAGGGATGAGATCTTGCTGTTATTTATTACCTTTTTCAATCATAGTCATTCTTATAATTTTGATTTGCATTGTCCTGATAATTAATCATACTGATCACTTTTTGTTTACCTGTCATCAATTGTGTGTCTTTTTTGGAGAAATGTCTATTCAAAAACACTTTCTGGGAAGGAAAGGAAACAATAAATAGAATAAAAAGACAACCTGTGGAATGGGAGAAAATACTTGCAAACCATATATCTTTTTTTTTTTTTTTTTCTGTCGCCCTGGATAGAATGCTGTGGCATCACAGCTCACAGCAACCTCTAATTCCTGGGCTCAAGTGAGTCTCCTATCTCTGCCTCTCAAGTAGCTGGGACTACAGGCGCCCACCAAAATGCCTGGCCAGTTTCTTTGTTGTTGTTGCAGTGTTCATTGTTGTTTGGTGGGCCAGGCTGGATTCAAACCTGGTAGCTCAGGTTGTACGTGGCTAGCATCTTAGCCTGTTGAGCCACAGGCGCCGAGCCATAAACCATATATCTTAAAAGGGTTTACTTCCTTTCTTTTTTCTTTCTTTTATTTTTTTTTTAATTTTCTCTACACATATACAGGTGTTATTTGGTTTCCACTTTTGCCTTCACAAAATTAAAAAGGCTTAAAATTTAATAATGATAACAATGTTTAAGATAAGGACTAGAAACAAAAACCTCATAAAGAATGAAAAAAGATAAATACATTCAGAAAAGAAATCAGATGATTACTGCAATAAAATATTCAGCAATAATAATAATGCAAAAAAAGGAACATTCACATTGTCAGTTAAGAGTATGTCTATCATAGAATGCTTTGACTCAGGTTCAGTATGGAGTCATCCCTTAACTTCTTCTTCATCTTCTCTTTTTTACAATCTCTCAAAAAATAGATAACTAATATTCATTAATAAAAATAAAAGATAATTTCAAAAACAGATCTTGCCAAATCTTATAGACAATAGAAAAAGAAGAAATACTTCAAAATTATTCTACTTCATCTGGATGCAACTGATATTAAAATTTAAAAAAATGTATTATTATAAAGGGAAGGGAAATTAAAACATATTTCACTTATAAATGGGGATGCCATATCCTAAACAACATATTAACAAGTTGATTTAAAAATTAATGTTCAAGTAATATACTTTAGTCAAAATTAAATCCAATTTATGTGAGAATTATTCACTAATTTCTTTTCTTATGTTTTTCTTTTCCTTTCTCTCATCCCCTTCTTCCTCTCTCTGTCTGCTCTCCACCCCCATGCCCCACCATGTCATTAATTGTCCTCATATCAAATTTGAATACATAGGATTCATGCTTCTCCATTCCTGTGATGCTTCACTAAGAATAATGTGTTCCATCTCCATCCAGGTTAATACAAATGCTGCAAAATCTCCATTTTTTTTAATGGCTGAATAGTATTCCATGGTATACATATACCACAACTTGCCAATCCATTCCTGGGTTGAGGAGCATTTAGGTTGTTTCCACATTTTAGCAATTGTAAATTAGGCTGTGATACAGTCTAGTACAAGTATCTTTAAAATAAAAGATTTTTTTTCCTTCTGGATAAATGCCAAGTAATGGAATTGCAGGATAAAATGGGAGGTTCTAGGTTGAGTTCTTTACAGTTTCTCCATACTTCCTTCCAAAAAGGTTGCATTAGTTTTCAGTCCCATCTAACAGTGTAAAAGTGTTCCCTTCTCTCCACATCCTCACCAGCATCTGAATTTTGAGATTTTGTGACGTAGGCCATTCTCGCTGGAGTTAGATGATATCTGAGGGTGGTTTTAATTTGCATTTCTCTAATAATTAGGGATGATGAGCATTTTTCCATGTCTTTGCTAGCCAGTCATCTGTCTTCTTTAGAGAAGGTTTTATTCATCTCTCTTCCTCATTGATGCATAGGATTGTTGGGTTTTTTTCTTGTGGATTAATTTAAGTTCTGTATAGATCCTAGTTATTAAGCTTTTGTCTGATTCAAAATATGCAAATATTCTTTCCCATTGGGTAGGTTGTCTAGTTGCCTTAGTTGTTGTCTCCTTGGTGGTACAGAAGCTTTTTAGTTTCATTAAATCCCATTTGTTCTTTTATTGCTGTTGTTGCTATTGCCCTGGTATTCTTCATCATAAAATCTTTCCCCAGGCCGATATCTTCCAGTGTTTTTCCTGTTCTTTCTTTGAGGATTTTTTATCATTTTGTGCCTTAAATTTAAGTTCTTTATCCATCTTGAATCAATGTTTGTGTGTGGAGAAAGGTTCAGGTCCAGTTTCAGTGTTTTACATGTGGATAACCTGTTTTCCCAGCACCATTTATTAGGCATTCAATTGAACTGCCTTGGGAGATCTTGGGAGGGTATGCAGATAACATTGGGCATTTTCTGGGGCCCTGAACTGAGCCACTAAGCCAGAAAGGAGCTAATATCATTCAGCTGTGGGCTTTCTGCACCGTTAGTATGGGGGAGCTGCACCTACACATTGCAGCATAGGGATCAGCTGGGTGACCTTGGGCAAGTAATCTAGTGATTGAGCTGCCCAAAGGTGGGGACTGAGATATATAGAGAAGAGCAGAGATCTAAGTATTAGGCAGATTAACAGCCTTGGACCTCAGGGGCATAGAATGAGACCAGTTTTGGCTCATTGGATAAGTGGGCAACCATGCCAGGAGAGTGATAAGTGCTTTTCTTGGAAAGTATCTACTTAGCCAAGGTTCTTAGTTTGAAGTGTCTTTTAAGGGGCTGAGCTCTCAAACCTGCGGGGTCTGAGAAATCAACAGAAGCCTCCAGTCTCCATCTTGTACAGCTGTGTCAACATTGTGATTAACATCTTATATCTCAGAAGATCATCTGTTGCCCAGATAATACTCAGAAAGATATTTGGTTTGGTTTTTGGTTGTGGGGTTTTGAGTTTTTTTGTTTTTGTTTTATCTTAATTTCAACATTTTTCCTCTACGTTTTTCCCCTTTTTGTTCTTCTCTCTCTCTTTTTTCCCACTATTCCAGTTTAAATACAATCTTCCATTTCAGCCTTCTTTAATAATTAGATTTTCATTTGGCCAGTGTTTCTGCCCCTACTTTTTTCCCCCCTATTTTATCCTGTGAGGGTTTTTGTTTATTTGTTTCCATTTGATTTATAGTATTTTTGTCTTTCCTCTCTACCTACTGGAAATGGGATACTGTATCTGATCAGGCTGGCAAGAGCTGTTGACCTTGAGGGAGCCACCTAACCCAGCACACCAAGAGGTTGGGAGTTTTTAAGGTTGAGTCACAGTACCTTCATACACGCTTATATTACTCCTGCCTCCTTCTTTTGGTGCTTTTCTTCTTTGAGTTAATATTTCCTTTTACTCACCCCCTCTTCTTTCTCTTTTTTCTTTCTTTTTAAAATCGTTTTTCCTTTCTTGCTCTTCACTTTGCTCATCCTTCTGGTCCCATATCAAAAGAACTCATTAAAACTTTAGGCCAGAGGCACAGTAACTTAAAGAGCAAGAGTAAGTGAAAGGAAAATTAGGGCAAGGAAACAGTTACAAGAAAGTTCTCATAAAGAAGAATCAGAAGAAAAATTCTGAAAACATGAAATACCAGTCCATAGCAACCCCTTCAAGGGACCATGAGGTAACTACAGCAGAGGAATTTAAAATACAGACGATGAAAAGAATGAACGAAATTGCTGAGAAAGTGGAAAATAACCAAAAGGAAATCCAAAAACAGAATCAAATGATTAAGTGATGAATGATATGAAGAATATACAAAGAATATAGCAGAGCTGAAGGAACTGAAGTAGTCAATTAAGGAACTTAAAGATGCAACAGAAAGTATCAACAACAGATTAGAACATGCAGAAGAAATAATCTCAGAGGTAGAGGATAAAGCTCTTGAGATAACCCAGATAGTTAAAGAGGCAGGAAAGAAGAGAGAGAAAGCAGAATGTTCACTGACAGATATAGGACTTTATGAAGCATTCAAACATATGAATTATAGGTATCCTAGAAGGGGAAGGAGAATGCCCCAGAGGAATGAAAGCCATTCTAGAGAATATTATAAATGAAAATTTCCCAAATATAACCAATTCTTCTGACATACACCTTTCAGAGGGATATCTGTCCCCTGGTCGCCTCAACGCAAATAAAGCTTCTCTAAGACACATTATGATGAATCTATCTGAAGTCAAGACAAAAGACAAGATTTTGCAAGCTGCCAGGAGTAAGTACCAACTGACTTACAGAGGCAAATTTATCAGAGTGAATGAAGACTTCTCTAATGAAACTTTTCAAGCCAGAAGATAATGGTCATCTATCTTTAATCTACTTAAACAGAACAATTTTCAGCCCAGAGTTCTATATCCTGCTAAGCTAAGCTTTAAAATTGACAGAGAAATCAAATCTTTTATAATATGCAAACATTGAGGATATTTGCCACAACAAGACCAGGTTTACAGGAATTACTTCAACCTTTTCTACACACTGACCATCACAATGGACCTTCAAGAAAGTAAACACCCATAAATTAAAGGGCAGAACCTAACTTCCACAATGATTCAAAAGACAAAACTAAGTAATGGACTTTCACAAAATAAAATGAATACCACACTTATCAATTATCTCAATAAATGTCAATGGCTTGAATACCCACTAAAGAGGCATAGATTGGCTGATTGGATTTAAAATATATACACCATCTATTTGCTGTCTGCAGAAAACACACCTTGTGTCAAAAGACAAATTAAAACTCAGAGTTAAGGGTTGGAAGTCAATTTTCAGGCAGAAGAAAAGAGCAGTCACAATCTTATTTTCAGATACATGTGGATTTAAAGCAACTAAAGTCAAAAAAGACAATGATGTTCACTTCATATTGGTCAAGGGAAAAATATAACAAGAAGATATTTCAGTTCTAAATATTTATGCATCCAATTTAATTTTTCCCAGATTCTTGAAACAGATCTAGCTTAGTCTGAGCATTTTGATATCCTATAAACACCATGATAACAAGGGACTTACCATCCCTCTCTCAGAGCTGGACAGATCCTCTAAACAGAAATTAAACAAAGATATTAGAGATTTAAATGAGACCCTAGAACAACTGTGCTTGGTAGACATATGTAGAATACTCCATACCAAAGATAAAGAATATACATTCTTCTCATCGTTCCACAAAAAATTCTCCAATATTGGTCATATCCTAAGACACAAAGCAAACCTCAATAGAATCAAAAGACTTGAAATTTTACCTTGCATCTTCTCAGACCACAAGGTTCTAAGTAGAACACAACTCCAATAAAATGTTCAACCTCACACAAAGGCATGGAAGTTAAACAACCTTATGCTGAATGACACTTGGGTGCAGCAAGAAATAAAAAAGGAAATTATTAACTTCCTTGAGTACAACAACAATGAAGACACAAACTACCAAAACCTGTGCGATACAGCAAAAGCAGTCCTGAGAGGAAAATTTATCACTTTAGAAGCCTACATTTGAAAAAAAGGAAAAGAGTACATCATCAAACTCACAAGCCGTTTTATGGAATTGGAAAAAGAAGAAAAGTCTAAGCCTAAACCCAGCAGAAGAAAATAAATATCCAAAATTAAATCAGAGATTAATGAGATTGAAAACAAAAGAATCATTCAGAAAATTAATAAAACAAGGAGTTGGTTTTTTGAAAAAATTAAATAAGATAGATAAATCTTTGGCCAGAATAACTAGAAATAAAAAAGTAAAATCTCTAGTAACCTCAATCAGAAATGATAAAGGAGAAATAACAACTGAAGCCACAGAGATACAAGAGATTATTTCTGAATACGACTAGAAACTTTATACCCAGAATTTGACAATGTGAAGGAAATAGATCAATATTTGGAATAACACTCTCTCCATAGACTTAGCCCAGATGAAATAGATCTCCTGAACAGACCAATTTCAAGCCCTGAGATCAAAGAAACAATAAAAAATCTCCCAACAACAACAAAAAAATGCCCTGGTCTGGATGGCTTCACCCCAGACTTCTATCAAACCTTCAAGAAGAGCTTATTCCTATACTGCAGAATTATTCCCAAAAATTGAAGAGGAAGGAATCTTCCCCAACTTGTTCTACAAAGCAAACATCACCCTGATACCAAAACCAGGAAAAGACCCAAATAAAAAGGAGAATTTCAGACCAATTTCACTAATGAATATAGATGCAAAAATTCTCAACAAAATCCTAGCCAATAGATTACAGCTTATCATCAAATGAGTCATACATCACAATCAAGTAGGTTTCATCATAGGGATGCAAGACTGGTTTAACATACACAAGTCCATAAATGTTATTAACCGTATCAACAGAAGCAAAACCAGACTATATGATCCTCTCAATAAATGCAGAAAAATCATTGGATAAAATCCAGCATCCTTTTCTAATTAGAACACTGAGGCATATTGGCATATGTGTCACATTTCTTAAACTGATCAAAGCTATCTATGGCAAACCTACAGCTACTATTTTACTAAATGGAGTAAAACTGAAAGCTTTTCTTCTTAGAAATAGAACCAGACAAGGTTGTCCTCTATCAACATTATTATTCAACATAGTGCTGGAAGTTATAGCCAATATAATTAGGCAAAACAATAAATTAAAGGACATCCAAGGGGGAGCAGATGAGGTCAAACTCTCCCTCTTTGCTGATGATATGATCTTATTCTTAGAGAACCCTAAAGAGTCAATCACAAGACTCTTGGAAGTCATCAAAAAATATAGTAATGTCTCAGAATATAAAATCAATGTCCACAAGTCAATTGCCTTTGCATATGCCAATGACAGCCAAGAGGAGAGGTTAATTAAGGACACAACTCCCTTCACCATAGCCCCCAAGAAAATGAAATACTTAGAAATATACCTAACAAAGGAGGTGAAGGACCTCTATAAAGAAAGCCTAAGAAAGGAAATAGCAGAGGACATTAACAAATGGAAGAACATACCATGCTCATGGCTGGGAAGAATCAACATTGTTAAATTGTCTATACTTCCCAGAGCAATTTACTGATTCAATGCCCTCCCTATAAAAATACCAACATCCTATTTTCAAGACTTGGAAAAAATGATTCTGCATTTTGTATGGAACCAGGAAAAAACTCATATAGCCAAGGCAGTTTTTAGTAAAAAAATAAAGCCCGGGGTATCAGCATATCAGATTTTAGGTTATACTACAAGGCCATAGTGGTCAAGACAGCATGATACTGGCACAAAAATGAGAGATAGACATTTGGAATGGAATAGAAAACCAGGAAATGAAACCAACAACTTACAACCACCTAATCTTCGATAAACTAAACAAGAACATTCACTGGGGAAAAGAGCTCACTTTCTTAAAGATATGAAACAAATAGCCTGGTTAAAAATTGGACAAAGGAGTGTTCCCCTTTCTCCACATCCACGCCAACATCTCTGGTTTTGGGATTTTGTTATATGGGCTAATCTTACTGTAGTTAGATGATATCTCAAAGTAGTTTTGATCTGCATTTCTCTGATCATTAAGGATGGTGAGCATTTCTTCATGTGTCTGTAGGCCACGCGCCTGTCGTCTTTAGAGAAGTTTCTCTTCAATTCCTTTTCCCACCCTGAGATGAGATCACTTACCCTTTTGTTGCCAATACGCTTAAGTTCTCTGTGTATTTTGGTTATTAAACCTTTGTCTGAGGCATAACCTGCAAATATTTTCTCCCATTCTGAC
>CAUYON010062625.1:0-11430 GCA_963573935.1 Arctocebus calabarensis | reverse complement strand
TAAGTGTGGACCACCAATCATCCTGACAGAATCTGTGACTATGGGGAAGAAAGAAGGTAGGAAGAATGAGACACTTGGTGGGAGGAGGAGTAGTCCCCTGATTATGATTATGCCCAGCCAGTTATCGTGATGACCCTTGGTTCAGGCTGTGTCTGGTGGACCAGGGTTCAGAACACCTGGCTCTGATGACATCCAACATGGGATAGTGATTGCCCTGTGTGGACTGAGTTCAACAGGCAGGGCTGTTGTGTGAATGTTTCTTCTGTGTGCGGTGTGCAGAGGTTGACTCTGTGATGAAAGGTCAGGGCATAAGGAAGGCCGACAGCTCACTCAGGCAAACAGCCTAGAAACCAGAGGCCTTAAGTTAAATACAGGCACATATGAGGTCCACAACTTATATTCTACCCAAGTACATAATGATTGTATCATTTCATATTATGATGTTTGATTAAGTGGACTGTGAATAGAGAACTCATCAAAACTAACAACATTAAAAACATTTTGCTTAGTGACATCAAACATTTAAACTGAATGACAGAAATGAATATGTAAAAAATCTAATTTTCATTCAGTTCCTGGAGCTGATTTATATTTATTTCCAAATGCAGCATGTAGGAACTGGTTTAGTTATTTAATTGGGAAAATGTAACAGAAAATTTGGAAAGGAGGCGAACAAAGCAAAGTTTGGAAAACGTTATGCTATAAATTATGTTTAAAAATAAATATTTTGGCATTTTCTTTACTATTTATAGTCTTTTGCCTCATATGGCTAGAGGCAAACTTTGACTAATGTCTACCTATCATAAGACATTAATGGGATCAATTGACAGTGTGCTGGATGTCTCACATACACGTTGTACAGACATAGAATCAAAATTGTTCTACTGCTTCTGTGAAGTCAAAGAGACGAGTAATATATATTTTTTATTTTTATTTTCTATCCATTTATTTATTTTTTGGTTGAGACAGAATCTTACTCTGTCACCCTATGTAGAGTGCTGTGGCCCACCACCACACCCAGCTAGTTTGTCTATTTTTCCTAGAGATGGAGTCTTGCTCTTGCTTAGGCTGTTCTCATCTCCTGAGCTCAGGTGATCCATCCCCCTTGGCCTCCCTGAGTGCTAGGATTAGAGTAGTGAGCCACCATGGCCAATACAGATTTTTTAAATCAAAAATGGTCACTAATACATGAAAGACTCATTTTCCATAGACATCTCTGACCCCTTTCTAAAATATTTGTATTTTGTGCATGTTCTTTTTAATAATAGAATCATGCCTTAAACTACTAGTATAAGCCCTGTTACTGAAGTGTTCCAAACTCAGTATGCCTTAAAATTTTATTCATTTTGTTTAATAGTAAAACATACTATGATGGAAATGTGATTACAACCTTTGGGATCTATTTATTAGGATATCCGGTCACATTTAGCAGAGTCAGGACTTTACCTCTGGTTTGTCTGACTTCAGTCATAGTTACTAAACTTTTTGCAGTTCTATGTGGGCATACCTTCACAGAACACATCTTTTAAAATATTTTAATGACTGAATGAAATTACTTATTTGCCTGATCTATTATTCAATGAATTATCCAGTTTAAATCTGCATTGACCCAGCCTATTGTCATCTACTCTGAACGAAAGCCACATTTAGCTCTAGACCTAGCTAAACTGGCAGCCTGTACTAGTTAGACAGGTAAACTGACATGTCAATCTTCTGCTGCGTTTTTACTCTGTGACCTGACCTAAGTAGCTCACAGTTTTTCTTTATTAGTTTGGCATGATTCAAAAATAGATAATTCTAAAAGACAACTAAGTAAAATGTGTTTCAGCTTCATTGCCTTATTGTATAACAGTTCCTAAGAGACTCTTCAACTTAATAGACTACTTGGGAACATTTTTAATTCTTCGAATACAAGTTGAAGATATTCCTGTGATGTAAAATTGCCAAGTGTCTTCTGAACCTATAGAAGAGTTCACATTCATGTTACTTCTTATGTCTTATTTCAGAAAAAAAAGACCTCTAAATATTTTAAGTATCTATAATAATAGACAATATTTCTTTCAGAAATTTCATTCTGCAAATTGAATGTACAGCATCCATTGACTCATTCATTCAGTCAGGTAATAAAAATCTACTCAGGGCCTACTACGCATGGGAAGAAAACTCATTGCCTTTCTTACATAGTATCTCTGTTAAAGAATGTCATGGAATAGGAAATTGACCAGTCTGCATAAATCACTGCATAAATCATCCGAAAGCAATGGCTTTATTGTTCTAATACTGCAGGAAACACCTCCTCATTAGCCATGAAGGAATCTTTGAACTAGTGAGACACAACTTTTCATACATAAAACAAACAGGCAATTTCAGGTTTTGTTACAAACAATAATAGCATATCACTTACTTGAGCCTTAACAAACTATGTGTCTGCGTGTGTGTATCTGACCTAAATAATTAAATAAAGACAAAACTAGGGTCTCTTATCCAGTTGGTATCTTGGATACTTTTGACTTGATATATTCTGCTCTTGGTAGGAAAAGTGAAGAAATAAATACATACTCATATTGTTTGGGCCTTGTGACTAGTTTGGCCAACCGGGCTTTGGGGAAGTTTTGAGGACCAAAAATGAAGCTAATCTTCCAACTCCTTTTCTCTTATCTGTTTTAAACAACCTATAATAAACCTTACTCATTTTGTAATGTTTAGTGTTGATTCCAAACCTTTCGTTTGGGAAGGGTCAGTAATAATCATGAGTTTTTTCTTTCTAGAGAATGCAGTGTTGTGCAGTGAACAATGCTGGGGATTGAAATTCAGACTAACCTCTATTTATTTTACTATGTAGACTAGGTGTCCTCAAACTTTTTAAACAGGGGGCCAATTCACTGTCCTTCAGTCCGTTGGAGGGCTGGACTATAGTTAAAAAAAAAACCTATGAACAAATTCCTATGCACACTGCACATATCTTATTTTGAAGTAAAAAAAAAAGGTAACAAATACAATTCACACCTACGCATGTGGCCCATGGGCCATAGTTTGAGGACCCCTGATCCCCTGGTCGAGACTAACGCACTAGTAATGCTATTTTAATTGTTTTAGCTCTCACTTTCATCAAGTATAAAATGAAAAAGTTAAATGGTAAACTAGATAACCTAAGTCAAGTTATTTAATCTCTATTTTTATCAGTGTCTTTGTTTGTAAAATGAAATCAATAATATGACCAAATCCAAGGTGTTGCTGCGAGGAGTAAATATAATTCACTTACACTGATGGTGAAAAGTCCAAAATACTCACTGTGATGAGTATTTCTACAAACTCATGGGCCCTTTCTTGGTTAACCCTGGTCATTTTTATCTTCTTTCCACTGAATTAATTTAAGTCAGGATTGCTTTATTGTCCTGTATGTGTTGCTTCTTTTCCATGATAAATCATCCTTGTTGTGGAGCTCACCAATTTCTGTGATATTCTTCAAAATAAGCACTAAAAACACACAGAAGCATGGAATTTGGTTGAATCTTACAGAATTTACTGAATATTTTCTAGTTATTGTACTAACTAGACTGACACACATTATGTTACCTTTGTAAGAAATGCAAGTTTTTTTTTAATATAGTTTTATTTTAAAGAGTGCAAATAAGGACTAGACAAATGAAGGAGGATGAGGTCAAGGATATGTCATCCCTTGGCACATCAATGTGTCCACCAACAAAAAACTTACCCTGATCCTTGATCTTTTGTTTTTAATTTTTTTAAATTTATTTTTAATTATTATAAGAACATAATAGTTGTATGTATTTATAGGGTACATGCAATGATTTGATATAGGTATATGATATGAATTAGCCAAATCAGCATAACTGGAGTATCTGTAACCTCAGGCATTTAACATTTCTTTGTGTTACGAACATTCCAATTCTATTCCTTCAGTTTTTTCAAAGCATACCCTCCAACCTTTTATTACTCCACATTGCTCTCAGCTAACAGCCTTTCTCTCAATGGCTGTGTTGCCCATATTATATCACTTCTAATTCATCCTGTATCCTCCTTTTAGACACATCTTCCTTACCCACTGCTTGATAGCTGGTATAGAAAATCAAAATTTGCCTTTATCCAGCTGACAAGACATCTTTGATCTGGTACCATCATATATATGATGACTGTTTTCCATTATTCCCCACATATACAAACACCTGGCTCTTCTCTTAAGCCAATAGTCTCACTCTCATATAGGAATTTTTAATCTCAACTCTGTATTTTTTGTCCCTTTCTCTCAGAATGCCCTTTTTGCTAATTGGTCACAGCTGTTTTTTAATGCCTAGGTCTTCAGTGAAGTCTTCCCCAATGACTTCATTTCAAATCATGATATTTCAAGTTTCTAAGTAACTATTGTGCTCACTATCAGTATCATGCTGCTTAGTATTTGTTTAGTTTTACACAGACAGTGTCTTGCTCTGTTACCTAGGCTTGAGTACAGTAATCAGAGATCACTGCAGTCATGAACTCCTGGGCTCCAGGGATCCTCCCACTTCAGCCTCCTGAGTAGCTAGAGCTGTAGGCACAAACCACCATACCTGACTATGTTTCTTGGAATTTTATATAGAGACAGGCCATCCCTGCATTGCTCTGACTGGACTTTTTCTTATTAATTGATTTATTTATTGTCTAAGGCAGAAGAGAAGAAGGGTGATACCAACTGAGACTATACCAGTCACCCATTAGGAGTAGTTGATAGATGCCAAGGCAGAAGGAAGGGGAAACAAAGGGTGATACCAAATGAGACTAGGACAACCAATCCCCCATTATGAGTAGTTGGTACAGTCCAAGGCAGAAGTGATGGGAAAGAAGGGTGATACCAACTAAGACTAGGAAAACCTATCACCCATTAGGAGTAGTTGGTAGAGTCTAAAGCAAATGGGGGGGTGGGGAAGATACCAAAAGAGAGTAAACAAATCACCCATTAAAGTACTTGGGAGAATTCAAGGCAGGAGAGAAAAGTGTGCTACCGACTGAGACTAGGAAAACCAATCTCTCAATAGACGTAGTTGGTGGAGTCCAAGGCAGAAGTGGGTGGAAGAGGGGTGACACCAACTGAGACTAGGAAAAGAAATCACCAATTAGTAGTAGTTGCAGAGTCCAATGCAAAAGGGGGGGCAGGGGAAGTGGATACCAATTGAGACTAGGACAAACAATCACCCATCAAGAATAGTTGGTAGGGTACAAGGCAAAAGGGGATTTGGAAAGAATACCAACTGAGACAAAGTCAGTCACCCATTAGGAATAGTTGGAATAGTCCAAGGCAGAAGTGGGAGGGGGAAAGAAGGGTGATACCAATTGACACAGTGACAACCAATCACCCATTAAGAGTATTTAGTAGACTCCAAGCAAAAGTGGGAAGACAAGGTGATACCAACTGGGATTAGGACTACAAGCACCCATTAGGAGAAGTTGGTGGAGACCAAGGAATAAGCGGGACAGGGGAGAAGGTTGATACCAACTGAGACTAGGACAACCAATAACCATCATAAGTAGTTGGTAGATTCCAAGGCAAAAGTTAGGGGGGAAGTAGGGTGATACCAACTGGTATGTGGAGTTGGTAGAGTCCAAGGCAGAAGTGGTGGGGGGGAAGGCAGATACCAACTGAGAATATGACATCTAATTACCCATTATGAGAAGTTGGTAGAGTCCAAGCCAGAAGAGGAGGGGGGAGTAGAAGAGTGGTACCAACTGAGACAAGCACAACTGATCATCTATTAGGCGTGTGGGGGAAAAGATGAGTGATTCCAACCAGGATTAGGACAACCAAGCACCCATTAAGAGTATTTGATGGAGTCCAAGGCATAAGCCGGGTGGGGGAAGAAGGATGATGCCAACTGAGACAAAACCAATCACCCATTAGGGATAGTTGGTTGAGTCCCAGCAGAAGGGAGGATGTGTGGAAGAAGGGTGATACCAACTGTGACTAGGACAACCAATGACACATTATGACTCACTGGTAGAGTCCACAGCAAAAATGGGGGAATGTAGAAGGGTGTTAGCAAATAAGACCAGAACTAATAACCCATAAAAAGTAGTTGGTAGATTCCAAGCCAGAAATGGGGGGGGGGAGAAGAATGATACCAACTGAGACTAGCACAATGAATCACCCATTACAAGTAGTTGGTAGGGTCTAAGTGACAAGTGAGAGGTGGGGAAGAATGATGGTGCCAACTGAGAATAAACCAATCATCCATTAGGAGTAGTTGGTAGATTCCAAGGCAGAAGCCTTAGGGATGCAAGAAGGGTGATACCAATTGAGGCTCGGAAAACCAATCACCCATTATGAGTATTTGATAGTATCCAAGGTAGAAGCAGTGGTGGGAATAAGGGTATCAGGATAACCAAGCACCAATTAGAAGTAGTTCATACAGTTCAAAGCATAAGCAGGGTGAGGGAAGAAGGGTGATGCCACCTGAGACTACAGCAATCACCCATTAGGACTAGTTAGTTGAGTCCAAGGCATAAGCGGGGGTTGGAGGGAAAGGTGCTACCAACTGAGACTGTGACAACTAATCACCCATTTAGGAGTAGTTGGTAGAGAAAAAGACAGATGGTGGGATAGGGTGATACCAACCGGGATTAGAACAACTAATCACCCAATAGTAGTTGGTAGAGTCCAAGGCATGAGTGTGGGTAGGAAGAAGGGTGATACTAATTGAGACTAGGACAACCTATCAACCATTAGGGGTAGTTGGTAGAGTCCAAGGAAAAAGGTGGGGGAGAAAGGAAGGGTGGTAAACCAATCACCCATTTGGAATAGTTGGTAGAGTCCAGGGTAAAAGCGGCTGGTGGGCGAAGGGGACAGGGGTGGGCAGGAGAAAGGGTGTTACCAAGTGAGGCTAGGATAACCAATCACCCATTAGGAGCAGTTGGTAGAGTCTAAGGCAGAAGGGTGTTGGGGGATGAAGGGTGATACCAACTGAGATTAAGTGAATCACCCTTTAGGGGTAGTTGGTAGAGACCAAGGCAGAAGCTGGGGGTCGGGACACAGAAAGATTGATACAACTGTGACTAGCACAAACAATAAACCGGTAGGAAATGTTGGTGTAGTTCAAGGCAGAAGGTTGGGAGAGGAAGAAGGGTGATACCAACTGATACCAGAAGAACCAATCACATATTACAAGTAGTTGGTACAGTCTAAGGGAGAAGCGGAGGGTGGGGAAGAAGTGCCAACTGAGACAAAACCAGTCACCCATTACAAGTAGTTGGTAGAGTCCAAGGTAGAAGCAGGGTTGGGGGGAGAGGAGAAATCATTATGAGAATAGGACAAATATTCATCCATTAGGAGTAGTTGGTATAGTCCAAGGCTGAAGAGGGGGAGAGGATAGAAGGGTGATACCACCTGAGACTAAACTAAACACTCATTACAAGTAGTTGGTAGAGTCTAAGGGAGAAGTGGAGGGGGGGAGAAGTTTGATGCCAACTGAGACTAAACCAATCACCCATTAGGAGTAGTTGTAGAGTCTAAGACAGAAGGTGTGGGGGAAAGGATGATACCAACTGAGATTAGGACAAGAATTCACCCATTAGGAGTAGTTGGTAGAGTCCAAGGTGGAAGTGTAGGGGAAAATGTGTGAAGCCAACTGAGACTAAACCAATCACCCATTAGGAGAAGTTGGTAGCGTCCAAGGTAGAAAGGGCCAGGGAGAAGGGAGACGTGCACTATTTAGCGGAGCATTATTTTGGACGCCTGTAGTTCCAGCTACTCTGGAGACTGAGGCAAGAGGATGGCTTGGGCCCAAGAGTTCGATGATACTATGTCACTTTACCCAGGGTGATAGAGTGAGACGCTATATCACAACAAAAAAGAAGGGTAAGTATTTATCTTTGAGGAATGTAAGTGATTTGGAATATTAATCATCTATGTTCTTATGAAAAATTTACTCACCATTTCTACAACTTCAGGTCTTCCTTCTTCTCTTGCCTTTCCTTTTATGTTCCTTGGATCCACCTGTTATTCTCACTCCATAATACAAAAAAAGAATGTTTTAATAAGCCTAAGCTACAAACACTGCCCCCAGCTCACCATTGCATACCCATTACTGACCTTATGTAGAAGGACCTTTATTTTTAAAGGCCCTGCCTCCTTTAATGTATCTGTAATTAATCTCCTTCTTCATTGAGTTTGCTCACATTCCTCAGGGGCTGCACTTCTAAAGGACAGATATTTTCTTTATTTTTTGTTTTTTTAAGTTTCAGTTCTTGGCACTGTGCTTGGTAAATACTAGCACAAAACCAATTTTTCTTCTTTCAATAGACTGCATTCTTAAATGGGTTATAAACCCATTACAAAATTATTTACAGTAAAAGGAAACACTTAGGTAAGAGTTTTACTATCTACATAGCAGTTATTAAATGCCTGGCAACATTCTCAGTATTCCATATGAATTGGTATAGTTAATCCTCAGGGGAAACCAGTGAAGTAGGTTGCAATACCTGGTCCATTTAACAAACTAGGTAATTGAGGCAAAGAGAGTTTGGCAATTTGTGTTTTATTTCACAGTAAATATGAAACTACGGGATTTGAACCTAGGCCATTGAGCTCTGGAGTTCATGCTTTTAAGTCATAGATTATATGTGCTTCCTCTCTATGATGTAGTCATAACAATGTTCACTTATCAACCGAATGAAGTATATTTATACTTTTATAAGGTTTGTGTGTCCAATATCTATTACTCTGACTGAAAGGGTACTTAAACACGCTGCAGTCAAGTACACGTGTTTGATAAATGAAGAAGTGTTTTTTGCTTATGTGTTGGTTGGTTGATTTTTTTTTTTTTTGCAAAGAAGAATATTAGAGAATAGGGCCAATGAATAACACATATTTCAATCCCTTTCAATTCTTGCAATATTCATGAATTGCCTTCTGTATAACAGGAAAGTCCACTCGTGTTATCTCATTGAAGGTTTGCAACAACCACATGCCGTAGCTACAGTATTATTGTTGGTTTGGGAGCTGATATTACCCTAGAGAGTGTTAATAGTACTGTCACATGGAGATGTGATCATTTAAGATCTCTCTTTTGGGGTGTGATAATATCAATAAACAGAAATGTCAGTGGTTTTGTCATGAACTAGGACAGAAGATAAAATGTAGAAAATCAGAGATTATGGTCCCATTTATAATCAGATGTTTCGTCCTTAAAAATCATCATTTGTGCAGAGAAGTAGCATAGGATGGTGGTTACAAGCTTGGCTTCTAGATCCAGACTGTCTGGTTTGCATCTCAACTTAACCTGAATGGCTGTATGATATTAAACAAGTTATATAGTCTCTCCCTGACTCAATTTTCTCAGCTGCAAAATGCTAGTAATAGCATGGATTTCATACAACTCCTCTGAAGATTAAATGCTTTAACATATGCAGAGTACTTAGAATAAGGTCTGAAAGTAGCAAGTGCTTAAGAAGTGTTAGTTGAATGAATAAAATATACCTGCTCACCAACATCTTCCCATATGGTTCTACATCTCCAATGATTCCAGAATACATTTGTTAAGTAATGGTATCATAAGCTTAGATTCTCCTTTTTAAATAAAAATCAAACTGTTCTGATGTGTAGGTTCAAAGTCTAATATATGGAGGTCTTGTTTCATTTTGAAAAGGAAAAGTACATATTTTAGGATTAACAAATAAGAATGGTTGGAACAAACAGAATTAAAAAATATAAGTATAAATATATTTTAAAAATTTCAATTCTCTCCCCAAAACACTTTTTTTTTTATGGAAGGGGGAAGTTTAAGGGGCTAATTTAAGTAAACATTCAAAAAGGGAAAAATTAGGGGGGAAAAGTCTATTTCCCCAGCTGGGAAATGTCTGCAGATACAGCGAATACTTAGTCAGCAGACCTCTATTTTTATTCGAGCAGCTTGCCAAGAAATACGGTGGCTGCAGTTTTCTCTTCTCTCTAATATAAACTGCAGTTCAGCTAGGAATACTGAAAATGGATACCCATTCTTTAGTGTGCCTGAGTGGGCAATGGGTAACAGACAGGTCAGCAGATTCTTCTGCTCTCTACTATGGGAATTGGCCCAGTTAACAAAATCAAACTGGGTTAGGTGGAGGTTGATAACATAAGTTTCAGTGTGCTTCGTTCACGCTCTCTTGCAAAAATCGTGTGCAATGTTCTGGTTTCCTATTTGTCATTAAAAGCCATCACGTCCGTGAATGTTTTCCTATAAGCTTTAAGAGTTTCACGCCTTAAAATGCGATGAGCACTTTATGGCTTATACTATGGTTTTATCTACACAATCTGTCTTAACTATCTTTATACTTTTCTTCACACTTCGTGACCACCAGGAATGGCTTTGACTTTCCCTGTAAATTTTTGATTGCTAAGTCTTACTAGCGCTTTAGGCCCCAAAGCTAATGCTAGCCCATCCAAAAAGCCCCTATTGGCAAGTGAACATTTCTTTCCCTTAACTCTTGAAGTTTCCTGTGTATCTATTTCAGCACAAAGTCACTTTCTGCTATATATTCTACCAATTTATTTTATGTATTTTTTTTAATTCCCCTATTATATTGTAAGCTTCCTGAGGACATTTCTGCATCATCATATCCACCAAGTAGTAGGTGCATAATAGACATTGACAAATGAATGTATAAATATAAGATCATTTAATCCTGAGAATAATCTAGGAATAAGGTAGATACATTTCTATTTGAAATTAATGACAATTATAATAATTGTAGCTAACATTAATTGTTAAGAATTTGCTAAACATCAACATATATGTTTTGAGCATGTCATCCCAGCTAATCCTGATAACAATTTTATAATGTAGGTACTATTATTATCATCATTCTAATTTTACAGATGAAGTGATAGGGACACAGAGCAGTCATGTATCTTGCCAAAACAATAATTTATAGAGTCTACATTTGAATGAACAATTAGTCAATATGTTCCAGATCTTTCTCTCTTTATCACCACACATTTATACTCATAGTTACATAGAAAGTCAATGTAGGAATTTAGATTTAAACCCAGAATTTCTGATTGCAAGTCTAGTGCATTTTGTACTGTAAAGACCTAGTGCCTCGCCACATAGTAGTTTAACTATTTAACTGTACTTAATCCTTCTCTATAGTTCCTACCAACCACAGCTAGACTTTCTGATTTTATAAGGCCATTCATTGTTATTCTTTCTTGGTACACTGTTAACCTTCATAAAACCAGCCATGCCATGACCTAGAACATAAAAGTGTAGGGTACATTCAAATTGTAAAAATAACATTTGGTACTAAAATAAAATACCTACCTACGGTGCATCTTAGCAGGGTACTGGGGAAACTTATTAAATGTAGAGTATCAATGTCTTTATATAGTGATCAAGAAAATGCCATGAAGGCTAACTGTAACAGTACGATCAAAACATTTCTGAATGTATATGAATCGTG
>CAUYON010062624.1:0-10329 GCA_963573935.1 Arctocebus calabarensis | reverse complement strand
GGCTCGGCGCCTGTGGCTCAGCAGGCTAAAGCGCCAGGCACATACACCTGAGCTGGCGGGTTCGAATCCAGCCCGGGCCCGCCAAACAACAATGACGGCTGCAACCAAAAAATGGCCGGGCGTTGTGGCGGGCGCCTGTAGTCCCAGTTACTTGGGAGGCAGAGGCAGAAGACTCACTTAAGCCCAGGAATGGGAGGTTGCTGTGAGCTGTGATGCCACAGCACTCTATTCAGGGTGACAGCTTGAGACTCTGTCTCAAAAATAAAAATAAAAATAAAAATAAAAAGTTTAAGGAAAAAAACAAGAAAGGTAATATCGTCTTAATAGCAATTTTTGTTATTCCCCAGAAAATAATCTTCTGATACCCAAATAAATGAATGTACAGGCTTTTGAGAGGTCAGACCAAAGAAAGTTATTCCAAAATGTCAGATACCATATTGATATGGATGCTTGCTGCATATTGATAATTTAGCTGGGTTGCATGACTAATGTGAGACTTCCTGGAGTTAACTGTGGATTAAAATAATTTTTCAGTGACTATAAGACTACAAAATATTCACCTTAATATCTTCTGACATATTAAGTATATACAAAAACTTCTGTGACATGCGGTCCTACAGTGCTCTAAAAAGTATACAGTATATAATAAAAATATAAAATAAACAAATAAAAGATATCATTATATAATTTAAATGTATTTTTCACCCTAGGCAGAATTTTTAAAATTTTCTGTATATTTTTTAAAAAAATCTGTGACACATTTAAACTATAATTAAACAGTAAAATGGACATACTTATATATTTGACTTAAGTTTTACCTTGATGGTAGGAATAGGCTTTTGGGGGATATAACAGTTTCTCTCAAGTGGCGAAAAAGCAGCAATTTGTTCTTTCTGTCTAATCTTATTCTCTGAGATGATTTTCTTGCGCTGCTCAAGATAAGGTCCAAAACTTGGCAGTTTCTAAAAGAAAAACACAGAAATAAGAAAGTGTGTTAATTCATGCAAGAGAAAAATGGGGGAACACAAACATAAATATTACCAACAAATCAATGTGTGCCCAGAGGTGGTTTGTGTACATTGTCACAAAGTCTTCACTCATTCTGCTAGTACTAGTCTAGGTAGCATAACCCATTCAGTGTAAAAAGAACATGGGAGAGCACAACACTTTTAGCAAATACATATGTATCAGATATGCAAACATTAATTAAAATACATCTCTAAATAGAGTAAAGTTCACAGTGGCAAACCAAATCCATTCGCTTAAAACAATAGCCATTAGTTAAGCCATTTGTTTGGTTTGTATAGACAGAAGGTGAAACCTATTGATGCTTTTTTTCCCCTTCATCAGGTTTTAGCACAATATAGACACAGCTGCAGTCCCTGACAAATGCTTTTGTCAATAACAAAGGTACTTTTCCAAAGTTCTAATCTGTATCTCTATTTTATTGTGTTCAAATTCTTACTACAACTCTTTAAAGACTGTAACTAATGTAGATTGCAATTTACTGGAACAGATGAAATACAAAATGGTAAAAGTATTGATTTCTCTGTACAGAAAATAAATTTTATTTTGCATGAAGGAGGCAAAAATAGAAATGAAAAAGCAGAGGAAGGATCACAGTGCTTAAACTTCATCAGTATTCAAAATCACATCGTGAGGGTTTAAATCTCAAGGTTATTCAATTGTACTTACAAAGTTCATTTAGAAAGATACCTGGGCGTCATGGAAAAATGCTAAGTGGTTTCAAGTTAACATGAAAATGCCCTCATACCATTCATTATCCCACAATTATTTCCTCTTCACTTTGTCCTTCCCATCTTCTATAACCTTTGATCTTCACTTTCACTGGCACACACTGCTGGTGATAGGCAACCACTGAATTCCAAACGTTTTGTGTCAAACTGTAACCTGGAATTGCTAAGTCTCTTTCATAAGACTGCAAAAACATCCTCTCTTGCCTGCAGAATAAAAAGCCCATTCATTTAGCTGAATCTAGGTTTGGAAAACTACAAGCACTCCAAGGTCATCCTGATCTCTGACCTAGCAAGTACTTCGATGAAAAATCACATTTGTTTAAAAACACTGGCCTCCACTTGGCATGTTGCATAATGCCCCAGGAAAATGAGTTCTCTGGTCCTCTAGAGATCTCAGTAGAGTAGGTAAACTAAACTTAAACCATGTTCCAATTAAGCCAAACCGAAAACTGCAACTATAAATTTATATTAGCAAAGAACATATTTATGTGGAAATATCTAAGATCGTTACTTCCATTATCAATTCACTATAATTATGTTGACCAGTCAAGTAAATGGAAACAATGTTATGAACGTCAAATTAATTTATATACAATTAGATTACAACTATACTTCATGGCTACATCTTAATGCTGTCCTAAATTATGGCATGTAATGGTTGCAGTACTATTTAATGATGTGATGGAGGGAGAGACTATTGCCCATGTATTTTACCATATAACAAGTGATGCTGGCTTGTTAAAAGCATAAAATAAGAAGTGAAACAAATCCTCAATACTGATTGCAGATGTAAGCCCCCCTAATATAGAAAAGCCATTCTCTAATGAAATGACTTTTCCTGGGGCAGATGAGGTGCTAAGGATTGCACTTGGTGCCAAAGACATGCCCCTGAGGTCTGTATAACATCTCATAGAGTGGTGAACAATGCATGTCCGGATGATATAAATCTAGACAGAATGTCACTCTCTCCCACACTTCTCTTTTATCAGAGGCACCTCAGTCCTAATCTAATATACTTGACAATTCTCAAGATTGGTGAAGTGTTGAAATACTTGACCTCTGGTTCTAGCAGACCCTTCATGTTAGGGAGCTCCAGAAGAATCTGAACCATATGCTGGTTCCCTGATTGGGTTGCAGGTTACTTAACACTATCAAATTTCACCTAAGAGTTTTGTAAAGGCTCCTCAAAGGAAACCATTCCTGAAACTTTTAATCTATTTTTCTTTTAAACATAGATCAAGGGAGAGGGTTTTTTCTCTTAGATTATTGTTTATCTGAATAGAAAGAGTGGATGTAGCAAAATTTAAAGCATCTAATGATTTCAAATTGTTCCAACAATGGTAGTAATAATAGTAATACTAATAATCATATTTGAAAAACCCTGGATGTTGAGTGAAATACAGCCTAAATAAACATCTAAGAGCCTAATATTTTCTGTAATTTTTTGCAATGGTTGATGACGATTGCCATATTTAAATTATATCATTCAGCCTTTCCGTGGCTAACAAAGCTATGGATCTCATGTGCTCATCTTTTATAATCAATCCTAAGGCAAAGTTCTCAACTTAATATAAAGATTCCTATAGAATTTTCTTTATTCATTGATTAGAAGAATCAATGGACTAAAAGGAAAACCTACCAAATTTTTCTTTTAACTGAAAGTACACCACAGAAATCACAGTGGCTGCTTCCTTAACCCTCCATCAGTCATCTCCAAACCAAAATTGGTTCATTTGTGTGTAATTCCTCCATGCTATGTGGAGGTCACAGACACTCAGGTAGAGCACCAGCTTTCAAAATTTCAAGGCTGCCCTAGGTTTTTTGCTTTTCTAATTAGTATGAATATTTAAATTTTTTTAAGTTTTTCTTTTTTGTTTTGTATTGTTTTCTATTCTTTTTCTTAAATTTTAGAATATTAGGGGGTGCATGTGTTCTATTTACATACTTTGTTTTTTAACAAATTAAATCAAGGTTATAAGCATGTCCCCCCCCCCCCAGTGTGCACCATAGCCAATAGGTGTGAATTGACCCACCCTGTTCCCCTCCCCCCAGCTTGATTTTCATTGATCTTTATTTACTTCTGTGTGTGCACTTCAGTGTAGATCGATTAGATTGAACCTGGTATTGAATCTGAAAAATTTAAATATTCTTTACAATTATATTCTATGCATTAAAGGTGTGCTAGGATATTACGGTATTGAACATTTTAAAAGTTTAGTATTCTGAAAATATAAAAAAAATTCTCACCAGCACTAGAGGGTAACCGTTATACATACTAAATTTAGGCATACATTTGTGTTCTGATCTTGTATAAAGAACGGAAAGGAAAGAAAAAGGAAAAAGAAAAAGAACTAAAGCAAAGCTAACAAAGAGTGAAGACCAATGCACACTTGGCCCCTGTGTATGTGTGCATGCGTGCAATCAGGGATGATTAATAAAGCATTTAGTTCAAATCTCTGCCTGAACATACAGTTAATTGATTTCCTATTGCAGGAGGAGAAGCAGCAGGACCTGACAGAGCCAGCAGCAGGAGCTTTTCCTCTTCATTCATTATTTTCTTACAGAAAAAGTTGTAGCCTGCGGTAACTCAAAGCAAGAGGTTTTGAGCATCATGCTATATTTCTTAAACAAAGGAAAAGTTCTTCAGGACTATCAAAAGCTGCTTTGTAACTGATGAACTGAACACAGCTCAGAAATGGTGTGATTTTTGTTTCAATAGTTTCTCCAGGGATTCATCATTGATGAATTTGTTCTCACCAGAAAAGCTAAATCCTACTCATTTAAAGATAACAGTATCTCACACTAAAACTGTCTCTATCCAGATATAAAAGGCATTACATTGCCGATAGAAAAGTGACAACATAATGAATCAACAATGGTACCTTAAGCCAGCAAAGCTTTAAGGTAAAGAAGTCTATTTGGATTATAATTTATTCATGGATCAATCTAAAGGTAATTGAGCATATTATGAAGTAGAAAAGGGTTCTTGTTTCTAATAGAAGCAGGCACTCATATATTCCAGTTTAAATTGCATAATTTTTATGAGAATGGCTGCAAGTTGGCTAATAGCACCAGTCTGTAGTGCTGTAATGGATCAACTCTATTTTCTTAATCATACTCTCTTATCTGATTAGAAACAATAACAGCAAGAAAAGTAATTACTTTGATATCTACATGGTAACACGTGAAAAAATAAAATGACTTCAGGTTTATACTGTGTGATATAGGAGTATCATATATATATAACTTAAAATTTGTCTATCTTCTTTACGTGTATTTGTGTGTGTACACTAACAGACTCAAGGAAAAGTTACATATAAAATATAATTCACAACTATCTGAAGGTTGATTTTCTTTTTAAAGACAAGTTCATGTACGAAATAGTTATACTGCTTACCAGTTTTTTGATACCGATTTAGCAAATACAATACGGAATGAATACTCCGGGCCAGGAACTATAGTATGATAATCTTAAAGGTAAAACAATTGCATATACTACATATACAGTTATTGTTTTTATTTTATGGGTCCATCACTAGTCATTAAAGACTAGTGTCAGATTGAATAATATGTAAGAATAGCATTGGCTTGGTGCCCATGGCTCAGTGGTTAGGGCAATGGCCAGATACACTGAGGCAGGTGGGTTTGAACCTGGCCTGTGCCTGCTAAACCACAATGACAACTGTAACTAAAAATTAGTCAGGCATTGTGGTGGGTGCCTGTAGTCCCAGCTACTTGGGAGGCTGAGACAAGAGAATCATACTGTGAGCTGTGATGAGCTGTGACACCACAGCACTCTACCGAGGGTGACATAGTGAGACTCTGTCTCAAAAAAAACAAAAAAAAAATAGCAGGTTACTGCTTTTATCTTAAGGAATGATGTACCAGACTCTCAGACTCCTTGGAAAACTCTTCAAACTAAATCGAATGACCAACAATTGGAGAGAAAAATGAAGAAAATTAAATCTTCGAAGAGTTGAATCTTAAAAAACTCAGCCAGGCAATTGGAGTGGTTTTTGGATAAATAAAATAAAAATGTGGGGACAGTGTGGCACAAAGGCTGAGAGCATGAATTTTCTGAGTTTGTTTCATTATCTACAAAATGGTCCTTGTGAGACTTAAATGAAGTAATCTACATAAAGCTGAAGTTAGTGACTGACCCGAATTTCACTGGCTGTGTGCTCGGCATGATTCAAGTTCACATGCGAGATAGACAGAAGTCTATTTTACATCCTGTACTGTCTGAATTTGGTCACTTCTCTTCTCTCAAATGTGAAAGTAATCAGTTACTTTTGCTTGTTATTTTTGTTTCAAAGCCAGTTTTTGCAAGAGACTCGGTAGCTTAGATTTTCTCCATGTATAACTGACATGTAATGCTTAATCACTGATGGACAAGTAAGCATTTTTTTTCATGATATTATTATCCAATTTGGACAGTGGAAAACGACAATGATTCAGAGACAGAAGGACCATTTCTACATGGCATGTTTGTTCAGTGTTATGCTGAGGCCAGTGGTACAGATTAGGGTGCTGGCATTGGGCAAGCAAAAGGCATGAAATGTGATTATTAATTTAACATGATAAATTTAACACTTAAAATATCTGATATCAAAACCAGTCAAAAGAAATGATAGTTCACCTTGGCACCTGCAGCACAGTGGTTACGGCACTAGCCACATACACCGAGGCTGGAGGGTTCAAACCTGGCCCAGGCCAGCTAGACAATACTGACAATTGCAACAAAATAATTAACCAATGTTGTGGTGGGCGCCTGAAGGGCCTGCTACTTTGGAGGCTGAGGCAAGAGAATCGCTTAAGCCCAAGAGTTGGAGGTTGCTATAAGCTGTGACGCCACAGCACTCCACTGATGGCAACATAGTTAGACTCTGTCTCAAAAAAACAAACAAATAATAAAAACAATGATAGTTCACGATTCATAGGGAAAACAGAAAGTCAACATTTGCATAGTAATTAGGGTAATGATTTTGAAGCCAAATTTGCATTATAGTCATAGTTTTTTGACTCATTAGCTGTGTTACTCTGAGCCAATTACTTGACTATTCTGCTTCTAATTTTCCTTATCAATGAAACAAGTATGACAGTATCAAAATCGCAATGTTGGTTTAAGCATTAAATGGAATAATGTTTGTAAAATGCATGCCTGCCAATTTATTCCCATAAGCCTTTAGCTGCTTATATTGCATTGTGTATTGTGCTATTTCCATGTTTGCTCATGCATCCCCTCTGCCAGGAATGCCCCTTCCCTGGAACATGACACTGGGGCTTTTTAGTTCCAGCTCAGCCTTCAAAGCATCTAAGTAATCTCCTTTACGGACAGATTCCTTTCCCTGCCCAGTGATCTAGAAGACCCTGGGAGTGCGTTCATCTTTGCGTCTAATAGACTCCTTTATCACTATGAGTCTGTGCTTCCGTCTTCCTGAACTGACATCCTAGAAAGGAAGTTTTAAAGCCAGGACATAATTGGTTCTCAGTATATTTTAAAAATCTTAATGAACAAATGAATGAATATGTTGAATGTATTTTAAAATATTGCCAGTTGTTTAAAATGTCAAACACCCCCAAACAATTACTTTCAAAAGGAAATTAAAGTATATGAATAATTGTTTTAATATTTCAAATGACATAAATTGAAAACTATCTTACCTGTATCATTCATAAATTGAAAAAAAATTGTACATAGCTGAACACTTGAAATTTATATATAAAAGACAGTCAGTGACCTTAAAGAGCCTATGGTTAATAACAATGGCAGTGCCTTGTGACAAAGGCTGTCATAGAGGTGACACAGGATGTTATATGAGCAGTGACAATGCGTCCCCAACCCAGGCTGAGGGGTCAGAGATTTTCTAGAAGAGGTGACATCTGACCTAAATTCTGAAGGATAAAGTAAAGGTAGGATGGCAGGGAGCGCAGATAGAGGCGTGAAGGTTAGGAAAGGGGAAGGAAATTCTCCAAGTGGGAGAAAAACCAGAGGGAGAAGGGTGACACTTTGGAAAAGGAACCGGGGAGCAGAAGACTGCTGGCCTTCTGCCCTGCCCTTGATAAGATACACGCGGATGAGGCACTAATTCTGTGACAAGCAAGCGGAGCTTCTGAAGTGATGACGTCAACAAGAGTATTAGGAGTAATGCTAATTAGGAGAAGAAAACTGAAACACTTGTGGAGTCCCAGCAAAGGATGAGAGAAGTAAGATTTGCTTTTGGTCAGATGCAGGTGCTGGGGCCTGGGGCCACGCAGATGAATGGGAGGTGGTTCCTTCCAAAAGCAATTTACAGCCTGGAGAAAGACAGATTCATATTCAAAGGAACTGGGACGAGAAAATTATTATTTTAATATTGAAATAGTATATAATTGGCTTAGGTTTCTCTAAAGAAACAAAATGTCATTGTTTAAAACAACTATTTCTGAAGTAATGCTTCTAGGTCGGGGTTTGGGGAATGTACTCTTGACAGCATGAGAAACAGAAACAGAGAGATGGTCCATCCACTATGAATGGAGAAATGTAATGAATTCTGAAGCAGAAACAGAGAACAGAGAAGGCAAAAGAAAGAGCAAGAAGAGAGGATGATGCACAGGACAGCGAAGGGGCAGAGCCCGGGGTATGATGGCTGAACAACCTTTACAAAGAGGGAGAGCTGATATTTAATTTCAAAATATTTGCATTGCTGTAATCTAAATCCTAACCCAGGACATCTAATTAATAACATCCTGTTACACACTTACACCCCTTGGTGACAAATGTGGATGTAAATCAGGGGAATAGAGTTGAGTTTAGTAGTTGGGCCGAGATATGGCTGAAAAGATAGAAACCAACAGGAAGTAAGATTTGGCGGGAGATTCAGAATGAAATGAGAACAGAAATTTATAGACACAATCTACCTAGAGAATACCATCCTAGGGATTTTGTAGCAATCTCCAGGAAGATGGGACTTGGGGAACTCAGCTGCAATGTGGGTTATATAGAAATGTGATAAGTAGAAGACGATATGCTCACGTAGTCTCATATAACCCAGATCCAATAAACTATTAATTCTAACTAAGAGATTAAGAAAGGCTTTATACATAGCTGTGAAGGATGAATTTAAACTATGAGGAAAGATTCAAAAAGAGTGAAACAGCACATAGTTCTAGGAAGAGAAATAAGGGAATGAAATGAAGAAACTACAGGATGAACTCACCCTTAAGTGGCTGAAATATACTAAGTGACTGGGAAACAGTAGGAAATAAAGCTGGGAAATCTACAGAGGCTCTGAATTCTGGGGAAAGCAGTTGGGATTTTACTCATTAGGGTGTAGGGAAACACTAGATATTTGAAAATTGGTGTCCAGATCCTTGTGCGACCTTCCATCTGCAACCACAAAAGACTTAAATGTAAGGTGTGAGATCATACGAGTTCTAGAAGAAAATGTAGGAAAACTTCTCCACCTTTTTGTTCTGTCTAGGCCATCAACAGACTGGATGATGCCTGCCCACATTGGTGAGGGTAGATCTTCTGTATTCAGTCTACTGATTCAAAATCTAATCTCTTCTGGAAACGCCCTGACAGACACAACCAGAAATAATATTTTTACAGCTCTCTTGAGGATCCTTTAACACAGTTACATTGACATATAAAAGTAACAATCACACCATAAAACATTTTTTTACCTCTGATAAGATATAAAAAAAAATAATAATCCTATTGGTCATCTAGTTTGCTTTTCTAATACTAGCAAACAGAATCCCATCTCCAATAGTCTAGATCATTGTCTTCTTTCTGCCACAGCCATCATCTAGTAATCCACCTTTCCTTCTGCTACCACAATATCTTTTGTCATTCTAAAGTAATTTTTGTGAATGATAAGAGATATGAATCCTGTTTCTTTCTCCTGTATGCGGCTATCCAGATCTCCAGCGCCATTTATTGAGTAAAGCTTCTTTTCCCCAGGGTATATTGTGATCTGCCTTTTCAAAGGTAAGTTGGCTACATGTGGATGGTTTTATATCTGGGTTTTCTGTTCTGATCCACTGGTCTATGTCCTTGTTTTTGTGCCATATTGCTTTGTTTACCACAGCCTTGAAGTATAGTTTGAAGTCTGGTAATGTGATGCCTCCTGGTTTGTTTCTTTAATTTAAGATTACTTTGGCTATCTGGGCTCTTTTCTGATTCCAAATGAAACATAGGATTATTTTTTCTAGATCAATGAAATATGATGTTGGTATATATTTTGAAGGTGATTGCATTGAATATATGTGTCACTTTGGGTAGTGCAGACACTTTAACAATGTTAATTCTATTAATTCATGAGCATGGTATGTTTTCCAGTTGTTTGTGTCATTTGTGATTTTTTTTTTTATTGAATCATAGCTGTATACATTAGTTCAATCATGGGGTACAGTGTGCAGGCTTCACATACAATCTGAGATATTTTCATCAACCTGATTGACATAACATTCATGAGATTTTCTCATTTACTATGTGAAAACATTTTTGATCTGTATTTAGAAGTTTTATCCTGACCCTTCAAATATGTACCACAAGTGTGATCTCACCTTTTTGTTTGTTTTTGAC